>JALJEH010000040.1:0-35000 GCA_023631565.1 Gymnocephalus cernua | reverse complement strand
CTAACCCTGTAATGCTTAATAATGCTGTACCTTTGAGGACTATCAGTCCATTATCAGAAGCTCCTAGTACCAGTACTATCAGCCCTGTAAATTGTCAGACAGGTACTTCCACCAATGCTGTAGGAGAAATCGTGACCAGAGCCATACCTCCCTTTAACGCTACAGTATTACGACAGAGTCTAGACTTACGGAATATTGACATGAATGACATTGGTATTGTTCCCAGGTTGGTGCGCGACGCTTTAACAGGAATTGTCGATCGAGCAACAGAAGCAGCTGGTCAGGATAGTGTCATAAATGTCTCCCTAAGGGGGGCGTCTTTACCTGCTGACGTCCAGGCAATTTTGAATGCCAATGATCATTATAACGCAGACTCGTTTTTAGAACGTATATCCCAAGTTTTACAGAGTAACGACACTTCAATGACTGATGACTCACTCGAGTTTGTTGTGACTGTAGCGGGAAATATGAGTGGCGGGGCTCGATTGAAGCTATGTAATGTATTGTATGACGACATATTATGCAAAAAAGCTAACCACCTGTACAACCCCAAAAACACAGATGACGAAGAGGCCAACCTGTGTTTTGCAACGTGTCTGGCTCACTACAAGCATCCTAACATACCACTAAGGGATAAAATAACATACGCTAAAAAACTCCACAGTGATCTGGGGCATGAATATTCACACAGGGTGTCGTTCTCAGATGTAGACAGGTTTCAGAAACATTTAAACGTTAAAATAGTAATATTTCATCACGGTATAGGGCGTAAAAAGTTACAGATTTACAAAACACATGACGAACCACATGTCGAAACAGTATGGTTATACCTACATGATAATCATTACTGCCTTATCACAAACCCAAAGGGTTTTTTTGGAGCTGCATATGTGTGTGACGCTTGTTATTTGACTTACGAGGGTCCATTATCACACCTCTGCAGTCAGAGGTGTAGAGTATGTTTCACAGCGTGTCATCTCTTCCCTGGTAATACTGTAAGGTGTGACGACTGTAAGCGTATATGCGCTTCTGCACATTGTTTCCAAATGCATAAGTTAGTGGAAAAGAAACACAACACCATACCATGCGATCGAATAAATTATTGTGATGAATGTTGCCGTGTTTACCATACTGTAAAAAACAAAGCGCATGTCTGCACACCCCCCGCGTGCCCACACTGTGGTGAGCGGTTGATTGACACAGCCCATTCTTGTTACATACAGCCTATAGAAAAAGTAAAGGACAGTGATCGTTACATATTCTATGACTTCGAAACACGCTTTCATAACGGCAAGCATGAGGCTAATTATGTTTGCTCCATGGATCTTGACGGCAAATATATGTGTTTCAGGGGTCTGAATTGTGTAGCAGCATTCGTAAACCACTACAATAAGCCTAGGTTTAGAGATTACACATTCATCGCACACAACGCATCAGGGTTTGATAGTTATATACTGCTGGAGTATTATGTTAAACAAGGCATATGTCCACAGTTGACAATGCGCGGTAGCCGTGTGCTTTTGATGTACCACAAGTCTTTACGACAACGCTGGATTGATTCATTCAGCTTTCTGCCTATGGCGTTAGCTAAAACCCCAGAGGCCATGGGGTTTGATGATGTGAAAAAGGGAGAATTCCCACATTTATTCAACAGGCCACAGAACGAAGCATATATCGGAAAATATCCACATCCATCATACTACGGATATGACGGAATGTCTGACGCTGCCCAAAAAAAATTTATGGCTTGGTACGACATCGTTCGTCACGACACATTTGATTTTCAAAAGGAGCTAAGCACCTATTGTATTAATGATGTAGCCGTCCTGCGTAAGGCGTGTGTGGCATACCGTGATGCCTTCAAGGCGTCAACCGGTCTGGATCCTTTCGTTTTTACGACACTGGCATCTAGTTGTATGGGTGTTTTTAAAACACAGTTCATACCCCGAGACACCGTTGCTCTAACCTATGACGGTGCATACATTCGCCCAAATAAAGCATATTCGGATGTGTCTATGCAGTGGCTCCGATACGTAGCAACCACTGAAAACATTGAAATGCGACACGCACTCAGTGCCGATGGTGAAAAAATGTTTGGTTCACTCTCCGTCGACGGTTATTGTGCTGACACTAAGACTGCTTATGAGTTTGCAGGCTGTTATTTTCATGGCTGTGTAAAATGCAAGGTACAATCAGCTCTCAACGTCAGACTTAACAAATCCTATGGCGCGCTGTACAGAGCTTTCCACGAGAGGAAAAATGTGTTAGAAGCAGTCCACGGACTAACAGTTGTAGTGATGTGGGAGTGTGAGTGGCAAAGTGAAGTTCTCCATAATCAAGCCGTCAAAACATTTATGTCTACTTATGTCAAAACAGAGCGGCTAAACCCGAGAAATGCTCTTTTTGGAGGCAGGACAAACGCTATTAAGCTGTATCACAAAGCATCGCAGGATGAGACATTGAGTTACTATGATTTTACTAGCTTATATCCCACAGTTCAAGCCAAGAAAAGCTATCCGGTAGGACATCCCCAGGTCATAACGAGTGATTTTGGTGATATAAAAAACTATTTTGGTTTTGTGAAATGTAAGGTGTCGCCCCCCCGAGGCTTGTTTCATCCTGTTCTACCATATCGGTGCAATGGCAAACTGATGTTTCCTCTGTGTGCTACTTGTGCTGAACAGATGAATCAGACTACAGAGTGCACACACACTGATATCGAGAGACAGTTGACAGGTGAATGGGTAACGTTTGAGCTTCAGAAGGCTGTTGAGAAGGGGTATGTAATTGACTGTATCTACGAAGTGTGGCATTTTCCTGAACAGACAGACAGCTTATTTAAGGGATATGTCAGGACCTTCCTTAAATGCAAGCAAGAAGCATCTGGCTATCCTGCTAATGTTCAAACTCCTGACGAGCAGAAACAGTACATCGAAGATTATTTTACTATGGAGGGCATACAACTAGACCCTAACAAGATACATGTTAACAAGGCTGTACGTTCCATTAACAAACTGCTTTTGAACTCCCTCTGGGGGCGATTTTCAATGAGAACTAACATGCCTACCTGTGAACTCGTTACAGAACCCGAAAGATTTACACAGCTCATGTTTAGTGAAACTTTTGATGTCCGTCAGTTTTCATTCATAACCGATGACGTTGCTGTGGTCCAGTGGTGTAAGACGGAAAAGCAGGACAATAAGGTAAAAGACATCAATGTATTCATAGGAGCTATGACGACTGCGCATGCGCGAATGTCCCTCTATGATCTGCTTGATAAACTGCAAAAACGTGTTGTTTACTGTGACACTGACTCTGTGATTTTCACAACCAAAGAGGGAGAGTGGGTTCCGCCGCTTGGACCGTATCTGGGTGATTTGAGGGACGAGCTGGAGACAGGGCAGCCAGGTGGGCCAGATCACATCACTGAATTTGTCTCGGGAGGGCCTAAATGTTACGGTTACAGGACAGCTCACGGCAGAACAACCGTTAAATGTAAAGGAGTTACACTCAATTCAAAAAACTCACAAGTGGTTACCCATGAGTCGTTAATATGTCTGGTAAAAGCGTTTGTAGCTGATCAGCATACCACAGAGCATCTGACTACCGTGACAGACACAATCAGACGTGATAAAAAGCGGTTTCACCTGAAAAACGTGACAGTTCACAAGAAAGTAAAAACCGTTTACAATAAAAGACGGGTGCTCTCTGACTATAACACATTACCATATGGATTCTAATAATCATTGTGTTGCTGAATTTGATGGCCGATTTCAACATCCTTTTAGTGCAGTTATCAGCGGACCGTCGAATTGCGGGAAGACCCATTTTGTCAAAGCCGTTATAGAGAATTTGTCAACCGTTATTTCACAGAAAATAGACAATATAGTGTATATTTACTCATGCTGGCAACCTACATATGACGCCCTCCTTAAGACTGTGAATATTAACTTTGTGGAAGGCATACCAGATTCACTATGCGATGATAAACTTCTGCCACCCACTAAGAATTGTTTACTAGTTATCGATGACCTTATGAATTCTGCTAGTTCTAATCTCGAAGTTCAAAATGTATTCACAAAATATGTTCACCATCGTAATCTCAGTTGTATATACATTGTACAGAATTTGTTTATTCAGGGTAAAACTAGCCGTACAATAAGTCTAAATACGAATTACATGGTGTTATTCAAAAATCCTAGGGATAAGAATCAGGTAGGAATATTGGGACGTCAAATGTATCCATGTAACATTAAATACTTTTTAGAGGCTTTTTCAGATGCTACTAGTTCAGCATATGGGTACCTTCTCATAGATTATAAAGCTACTACTCCTGATTTGTTAAGGCTCAGAACAGCCATTATCTCAGATCGTCAGGTCGTGTACATACCTAGAAAAAAAAACAACAAGTTGTGATAATGTCGTCACGCATGCAAAGGAACCTCATACAGTTGCGGCATCTTCATAAGGCAGCACCCAAGACACGTAGAGTTATTGTAAACAATGCTACCCCGGACTTTATTGATGCCCTGTGTGAAATAGCTCTTAATGTATTAAGAGGTAACATTCCCCTGTCTAACAGACAATACTCATCGTTAAAGAAAAAGAAAAAAGTTATTAGACTAATATCAGATAAAAAAATCAAACAGTTGAAGAAGAAACAGACAATCAATCAAACAGGTGGCTTTTTATTACCCTTACTAGGTGCAGCTATACCGTTTATAGCTAGCCTAATTAATAGGAATTGAAATGGATCACACTCAGAAAATGTACCTGATACCTCAGCAACAATTCGAGTCCCTAAAGCAGCAGCAAGAACAACCCTCGCAACAACCAAATGCCTCTTTGAGACAATCTTCATTAATTTCTTTGGATCAGGAAATGAGTGACATTTTGAAACAACCATCCATTAATGTGTATGAGAAAGCTAAAAAATATTCGAGTATTTTACAAAGATACTTAGCCATGTTGAAACAGGATGAGCGTGAAAAAAATATAATTACATTAACACTACCAGAGAATCATTCAAATGACGAAACCATAAACAGCAGTGTGTTAAGGTCAGACGTGTCTAAATTTATGCCTAAAAGGCAACTGAGAAACGCTGAATTTATCATGAAGGCTTTAGCTCGTAACAACGAGCAGATTTCGTGGAATGATCGTAGTGAAATAATTGTTGAAAATAAGGCAGTGCGTGGTTCTCACCTCTATGATTTGTTGAGAAGTGTGACAGCTCCTAATAATGTTTTAGATCGTTCTAGACCGACGGGTTGGAATATGTTTTTAAAAACATTAGCAGCCCTGAATGTACCGTTGTCTGCTGTCCCCAACTCGTCTGTGCGTCAGACTATTGCATCGTTTAAAACGGGGGACGCTGTTGAGGGTTATACACGGTCATTATCTGCATCACAGACGCCTAGCACACCGAGGTCTGTAATGTTAACTCCTTCTATTACAACGGCCCGATGGGCTGGTTTTTGATTTTATTTTTCATTATTGCGTTGCACAGATAGCAACTGTTGTAAATTTTCATATTATTCGTTATTGTTTCATTTTTTTACTATTTACATCATTACTATTTTTTGTTGTTGTTATTGTTTCATTCAACCTGTGTATTAAGACATGAGATAAAAGAAAAGCATGTTATCTCAGCAATGCCATGTCACGAAACAGTATTGTCTGTAGACACTGTGATAAAGTATGTCACACTACTATTTTATACTTTTTTATTTCATATTTCCTGTTAATGTATATTTCTATGTACTATCAAAGACCTTGCTGAATGGAAAATCACTGACAAGAGCGTTGATTGTAATTATTTGTATCCCTATTTGTGTCTGATAATTGAATAAATTACCAAAAACTGAAAAATCAGTGTGTTCATATTTTTATTAAAAAAATAAAGTTTGCTTCAACAAAAAATTCATTTTTAACGGTAAGCAACACATGAACACTGTACAAATTTAAACATCTGCTCATGGTTTACATGTGGGTAAATATTGTTGACAAAACGACACACCATTATGTCGTTACATACAAGATTATGACTATACATGTTCATCACTTTTTTATAAGACAAAGTTTTCTGAATATTGGATAAAAAGAATATACAATGTTGCCCACACGCTGTAGAATAATCGTTTTGCACCTGTCTTCCTGAATGCTGTATATCCACACAATTTGTTAAGAGGAAATTGTTTATAGCCATAGGAAAACGGGATGGTGGGTTTCCAAAACTGTCAAAGAAATAGCCTTGTCTGTTTCTTGACATATATATAGCTAGCCAATGTTGACCTGGACTATTACTGGGATCTGTATTTACAATTAACACAGCAGGCAGTTTACAGACTCTTGATTTTGGTAGCTGATCGCAGGCCATCACACCAATAAAATTAGTACCTCTAGTTATTCTGTTTCTAAGAATACAAGTAAGCTCTATTGTATTCATATTTTAGTAGTGATCTAGCAGGACTTGCCTACGATTAGATATTTCTATTACAGAGTCAAAAACAGAATAACAGATCAGCGTCACAGTTCTGGGTAAGGGGTTTCTGAAGCGTGCCTCCAACCTGACGTTCCCGGTTTTCACCAGCGATACGTTGCCCGAACAACCACCGTCAGGTTCCAAATTATAACAGAACATTGTATAACCTGCTCCGAAATCTGATCTGGTTATGGCTAGGGGTCTGTCTTTTAAGTGACGACCCGTTGATTCAATAAGCTGGTAATATTCTCTTGCATATTGTCCTCTCTGGAAGTGTGGCTGGAAGGGGCGAGCTGGTTGTGGGTTACCGTCTGCATACAGACAGATGAACTCTGTATTATAGTGTTGAAAATTGAAGGGATTCCTAGCATAGCTACCTGTATAAGCCTCATTATCAACAAAAGAAATGACAACAAATTTTGGGATCTGGCCAATAAATAAATTTTCTTGGGAACACACACGGGTCCCCGCTGGTATGGAAAAAGTTTTTAGTGTCACTCTGTCAATTGCATATTTTGCATTTGTGTGCTGCAATGCTCGACTGTGTGCCAGCCTAATAGTGGGGGCGACTGTTATTTTCTTTACAAACAGACTGGCCGACATTATTTTCACAGTGTACTGTACATTTCCCGGAGTCATTAGTACAAAGTCATCTTTTGAGCGGATAAATTTCAGAGAAATATCCACTCCGTTTAGCATTAGTTTTTCTTGAAAAAACAGATCAGCGTGTATTGGTGATATTAATTCGACAATGCTGCTATCAGCTGTATATTCACTACGTTGCAACAATCCGGCATTACGTCCTGTAATAGACGATTCATCCATTTCACCGCTTGTGTCTTTACAAAATAGTCCCGTGCTAAACTGTGTGTCCAAGGAGGCCTTTCCATAGTTGAGCAGACATTCGATTATTCCTCTGTATGGATATGTGTTTGACGATTGAGTGATTAGTCTATCACCCAGCATTATGTCTACTTGTGAAAATAGACTACACCCAGGGTAGTTTATGAATCCTACATCTGCAGCGTTAGCCAGAAGTGTACCATCAGGGTTTGTGATCCGTACACGCGTATACAAATATGAATCATTTAAATCCAGGTAATCCTCAGAACTAGCAGATATGAAGAACTCAACAGGGCCAGTGTCTGTCAAGGCAGACACTGGAGGTATTTCTAAAAATGACGATTTTTCGATCGATGTTTGTGTGTATGGAACAGTAAATAGGTCCAGTTCAGTTTTTACGCACTCTTCAGACTGATTATGAATAAAAGCCATGTTTCTGAAGAAACTTGTTCTAGAAAATGTCCTTTGACACCTGTGTGCGTCTGACCGGAGCTCTGCGCCTTCGGACTGATGGCTGCCTTTTGAGGACTCTACGTTTTTTACGGGTGTTTTTATACACAGAGCGGTTACGCGCACATCCTGATGGGGGTCTGTTTAAAGGTTTCCTGTTGTACACCACAATACCATTTCCCTGTTGTTTTTGTTGTTGTTTGGCAGTTACAGCATTTCTCACATTAGATACCACGTCACCTATAATACCTGTGGCTGCTGTTTTCAGATGAGGTTTAGCCAGATTAAACCCTCTCTTTAGTAGTGGTACAGCCATTCTGAATAAATTCCTGAATATACCTCCTAATCCGTTCCCGTATTGTGTACTCGAACCAATAAAACCGGGTAATTCACCACCGGCCTGGTTCATATAATACGTCATATAGCGGCCATCATCTCCGGTGTACTGCTTGCGCATCATTTTCAATATTGTTTCACAGGCCGAAAATGTAGTTTGACAATTACTTTTCCGTATGAAAAAGGTATATACTGATTCTGATCGTCTCGTAGCTCTATTTGTATATCTGTGATAGTTGAGCGCGACAGAGATGTGTAGTGAGGAGTGTCGTAACTCAGAGTTGGCATGCGTCTGACCTCGTCGGCTACGTTCACGCATCTAAGTAGCGGAACATGACTATCACCCACCAATTGATAGTCGACTATGTCGCTATAAATATAAATGTTATATAGTCCGGCGTGTACGTCGGCTGGACGTGGTGCTGTACATTTTAAATGTGTATTTATGCGTATTTCAAACGCCTCGTCTGGCAGAAATCCCAGGATTACAGCTAGGCGCCCTTTAAATACTATGTCACATCCATCCCCGCCAGTGAAGAATACCTTATTAGTGACATTATTATATGCCATAGTAATGTGTGAGGTGCCGGGGTTAGCCTGACACTTCATATTATACTCTTTAACAATGCCAGCGACTGTATTGTAATAGCCTACTGATAGACGTATCTTATTGAGTAGTCTAGTTTTAGTATCAAGGAATTCCACTTTTGATTCACTCTCTGTAAAACTATTCCATATCCGCGGGTATTGTACCTCAATAAGACCCACCTCATAGGGATTTTGTAGTATAATCGGTTTTGCCAGCTTGGTTCTAAACTGCCAAATTTTATTATTTGGATAAACACCTGTAGATGCATTACTAGGCAAAGTAACAAAAAACCTGTTCTTATTCATCGTCCAATGCCTCTCACAACCAAATGATAATGTGTTGGTTAAGCGTTTTCAGTACGGATTTTATTACAAATCGACTATGTTTTTTTCACTTATCCACGAATTGAACTTCTCAGGCCATCCTAGCCACTTCACCAGGACCATATATCCATGACCACCTTTCTTTCTAGTAAGTATTTTTTCTATCTTAAACTCTTTGTTTTTATCGACAATCACTTTCTGTAGCTCAGCCTCGTAGAACGTGCCTGTCAGCCTCTCACCGCTACAGTCTTTCAGTATGTAAACAGGCGGATTTCTGGCTACACGTTGAATTATTGTAAAAAACTCATCTGTAAAAGTCTGCTCATACCCTTTTCTAAAGACTCCTCGGTGTTTTGATATCCTCACAGTATCGCCCTCTTGGAATTTAAAAGTTACCGTTCCAGAGAGTTTCAGCTTGTACAGATTGTCAAATACCGTTTTCTCATTGTGTTTATTTACAGCAGTTGGGGCCATTTTTATTGAACGATGGTGTGAACGGTTGTAGGCCTCCGTCAAATCCTGTACAGCATCGACATATCTCCGTGAGTTAACAGCAGTTAAAAATTTCCACATACGCGTTTTTAACGTCCTATTGAACCGTTCCACAACACTAGCCTTTGTCTCATTTGATGTTGAGAAATGACAAATATTATGTTGCACTACTAATTGTTGAAAATTCTTGTTATAAAACTCTTTACCCTCGTCTGTTTGAAGTTTCAGAGGTACACGTCCTTCTCTCAATATATCTCTGAATGCATTTGTCACAGCTGCTCCAGATTTATTTTTAAGACACCTAACCCAAGCGTATTTAGAAAACACATCAATACATGTCAATAAGTATCGCACATTATCGTTTTCCACAGAATATTCAGACATATCGACTAAGTCAGCCTGAAACTGTTTATCGATGCCACTAACCAACACCCTATTTCTAGCAAAATGCTTCAGAGCTGGTGCGTGTAATGTGTAGGCATCCTGTCTCAGTAGAAAGTTTTTAACATCTGTGGTTGTTGGAGACACACCTGTGCTATCCTTAACGGCGTCACGGAGCTTATTCACACTGCCCAATCCTCCAGGATGTGCTGGGTCATGGTAGATTTTTTGCATTACCTTCTCCATGATGGTTTTAATACACTTGTGACACCGTAGCTTACATCACTATTATTTATTTACAACACATTTATGGCAGGCTTACATCTTCTATAGCATCTAATACATTTGTTAAACTAACAACGCCAGCTTTACTGATTATGAACATGTGAAGTCTATGAAAATCGTTTATGACACCATTGCATTGTTTTTCTTTTACATACAAACTCATTGTATCAACAATTATAGTGTACAGAATCAACATGTGACTACCACTCGTGAACTTAAAATCACTTGTTATGTTACTTATGACTGCATAGAATGTATCCAATATGCTGTCTTGAGTACCCAGCATTAACAGTAACATGTGTATAGTTTCTTCCCAAGATGTTGTAGAATGTTTTTTTCTTACAAGAGTCATCAGTTTTTCTAATTTACAGACATCAGAGTTAACAATGCTACCAGCACTTTGGTACTTTGTGGCGTCGTTAACATTGTAGGCAATGGACTGGTCTAGAATACCAGATAAACGATATGTAACATAGCGCTTATTGATATGTGAATAAAATCCACATAAACAATTACCCATGTTTCAATTCAGTTTTTTTCTCATGTGCTTCTCTCCAGTAGTCGCCTAGCTCCCGAATTTCTCCTACTTTGACAACGTCATCACCGATCAACGCATCATACATTTCTCTGATTTTTTCCGTGACATTCTCTGATGATTTCAACTCATACAAAATAGTCTCAGCAACTCCCCGGATTCTACACTCCTTAGCACTGAGATGTTTCAATGCCAGAAAGCGCTGAACAACTGCTATGAACTTGCGCGTCAACAGTCTTTTCATAAGAGGGTCAAAGTGTTTAACGTAGAATGCTTCGGGGACCCCCCACACACAGTCATGTTGTAATTGGCTCGGATGGTTAATCTGACATCCGTAACAAATTTCTTCCAAATATCTGTGTATTACAATGTTGAGCAGATGTAGAGACACTATTTTAACATTATCTATAAACAGCGATGGTACATAGCCGTCCATCTGGTTCACGTCCAGACGGTCAACATCCATATTGATGACCTCACAGTCATACTGTAAGGCAGTAGCTGTTTGGGGTGAAATGTGGTCAACATCCATATCAGATTGCAGGATTGATGGTGACAGAGCCATCGGTGGCGGAGAAGGCGGAGGTGGTAGGAATCGTTCAGGAGATGGTGCTGGTGAAGATGATGTTGATGATGACGGAGATCTGAATGCATTAAACGCTTGCTGTTTAATCATTTCTGGGGAAACAAAAAACATATTTTGTTTTTCAGACACTGTAACAATAAGCAAAACATTTTGTAATTAGATAACACACACACACACAAATAGACCTACCATTTTAACTATTCTTGATGTCTGACGATTCTAGGCCTATAAAGATTCCGTGGCTGCGACTCTTGCCCATCGGAGTCATCAAAAATCAGCTTTTTTCTAATGCCGTCATTGGACCTCCTTATCCGGTCTTTTCTGATTACATAGTCGATCGTGTCGTACTGCTTCTTCAGAATCTCCCAATCACACCACTGTATAAAGAAGCCTGTTCTAAACCATTTATCGTATTCTTCATGAGATATGGGATACGGCTTTAGTTTCCAATCTTCACGACCTCTGGTTGCAACTACCTTTTCTCTATCTTCACACACACGGAGAAAAATAAAATCCTCTGCTGGTCTGTTGAAGCGGTCCGTTTCAACACGATAGATTTTGGACTCTTTGACACTGTCCCACTGGGTTACATAAACGGTCTCAGGAAACCCCGGATTTTCAAGGTCCGGACACACCACGTTGCGGAAAAGATTCCAGTCTTTCACAGTTAGCGTACATGTTGTTTTAGCAGTGGTAGCTAACTCAGCCACAATGCTAGTATACGCTGCTAATGTAACATACCCCGAGCTATATTTAACAGAATAATAGTATCCATTGTTACCGGCATATTCTAGATCAACGGTGCAGGTCTCAGCAACACTTGGCGTGAAGATCTCGGGACGGCTTCTCTTTTTCTGAGGGGCACAACACATTTCAAATGTCGTACCGGTGCCGAGTCCTTTTCCTGATCCTTCAACGGACGATTCCCCGCCGTATCCAAATCTGTGAGTAGACATCGCTGTAGAGGTTGTTCACGTAGCACTGCTCCTGCAAAAAGGTCCTCAAAAAACTGTAGGAAAATCCTGTAGTGGTGATAGCTGAAAACGAGGCCCTTATATTACAATTTACAGGGAAGCACTACCTCTTCCGTTTTTTCATTCAACACTCCTCCCACACTCCTCCCTGATCAACACATCACATCCGGGCATCATTGGACACTCCTACATTTTCGAAAACGCTCCTCCTACCAAAAAAAAATTACGTCACATCCGGTATATTAATCATATTAATTTACATAGATACTCCCACTTCCTGGCATCCATTAAAAGAGCACTATATTTACTACTTGTCTGTATGTCCTGTCATGTCTGTATGTCATGTCATGTCTGTATTTCATGTCATGTCTGTATGTCATGTCTGTATGTCATGTCATGTCATGTCTGTATGTCATGTCTGTATGTCATGTCTTGTCATGTCAAGTCATGTCATGTCATGTCATGTCATGTCATGACTGTATGTCATGTCATGTCATTACATGTCATGTCTGTATGTCATGTCATGTCTGTATGTCATGTCTGTATGTCATGTCTGTATGTCATATCTGTATGTCATGTCATGTCTGTATGTCATGTCTTTATGTCATGTCTGTATGTCATGTCATGTCTGTATGTCATGTCATGTCTGTATGTCATGTCTTTATGTCATGTCTGTATGTCATGTCATGTCTGTATGTCATCTCATGTAATGTCTTGTCATGTCATGTCATGTCTGTATGTCATGTCATGTCTGTATGTCATGTCATGTTATGTCATGTCATGTATGTAATGTCATGTCTGTATGTCATGTATGTCATATATGTCATGTATGTCATGTATGTCATGTATGTCATGTATGTCATATATGTCATGTATGTCATGTATGTCATGTATGTCATGTATGTCATGTATGTCATGTCATGTCTGTATGTCATGTATGTAATGTCATGTCTGTATGTCATGTATGTCATATATGTCATGTATGTCATGTATGTCATGTATGTCATGTATGTCATGTATGTCATGTCATGTCTGTATGTCATGTCTGTATGTCATGTCTGTATGTCATGTCATGTCTTTATGTCATGTCTGCATGTATGTCATGTATGTCATGTCATGTCTGTATGTCATGTCTGTATGTCATGTCTGTATGTCATGTCATGTCTTTATGTCATGTCTGCATGTCATGTCTGTATGTCATGTCTGTATGTCATGGCATGTCATGTCATGTCATGTCATGTCTGCATGTCATGTCATGTCTGTCATGTCATGTCTGTATGTCATGTCATGTCTGTATGTCATGTCTGTATGTCATGTCTGTATGTCATGTCATGTCATGTCATGTCTGTATGTCATGTCATGTCTGTATGTCATGTATGTCATTTCATGTCTGTATGTCATGTCTGTATGTCATGTCTGTATGTCATGTCTGTATGTCATGTCTTTATGTCATGTCTGCATGTCATGTCTGTATGTCATGTCTGTATGTCATGGCATGACATGTCATGTCATGTCTGTATGTCCTGTCATGTCTGTATGCCATTTCTGTATGTCATGTCATGTCTGTATGTCATGTCTGTATGTCATGTCATGTCTGTATGTCATGTCATGTCTGTATGTCATGTCTGTATGTCCTGTCATGTCTGTATGTCATGTCATGTCACGTCATGTCATGTCTGTATGTCATGTCATGTCTGTATGTCATGTCATGTCATGTCTGTATGTCATGTCTGTATGTCATGTCTGTATGTCATGTCCTGTCTGTATGTCATGTCATGTCTGTATGTCATGTCATGTCATGTCTGTATGTCATGTCTGTATGTCCTGTCATGTCTGTATGTCATGTCATGTCATGTCATGTCTGTATTTCATGTCATGTCTGTATGTCATGTCTGTATGTCTGTATGTCATGTCTGTATGTCATGTCTTGTCATGTCAAGTCATGTCATGTCATGTCATGTCATGACTGTATGTCATGTCATGTCATTACATGTCATGTCTGTATGTCATGTCTGTATGTCATGTCTGTATGTCATGTCTGTATGTCATGTCTGTATGTCATGTCTGTATGTCATGTCATGTCATGTCATGTCTGTATGTCATGTCTTTATGTCATGTCTGTATGTCATGTCATGTCTGTATGTCATGTCATGTTATGTCATGTCATGTATGTAATGTCATGTATGTAATGTCATGTCTGTTTGTCATGTCATTACATGTCATGTATGTATGTCATGTAATGTCTGTATGTCATGTCTGTATGTCATGTCTTTATGTCATGTCTGTATGTCATGTCATGTCTGTATGTCATCTCATGTCATGTAATGTCTTGTCATGTCAGTATGTCATGTCATGTCTGTATGTCATGTCATGTATGTCTGTCATGTCATGTCTGTATGTCATGTCTGTATGTCATGTCTGTATGTCATTTCATGTCTGTATGTCATGTCATGTTTGCATGTCATGTCTGTATGTCATGTATGTCATGTCATGTCATGTATGTCATGTCATGTCTGTCTGTCATGTCATGTCATGTCATGTCTGCATGTCATGTCATGTCTGTATGTCATGTCATGTCATGTCATGTCTGTATGTCATGTCATGTCTGTATGTCATGTCTTGTCATGTCAAGTCATGTCATGTCATGACTGTATGTCATGTCATGTCATTACATGTCATGTCTGTATGTCATGTCATGTCTGTATGTCATGTCTGTATGTCATGTCTGTATGTCATGTCATGTCTGTATGTCATGTCTTTATGTCATGTCTGTATGTCATGTCATGTCTGTATGTCATGTCATGTTATGTCATGTCATGTATGTAATGTCATGTCTGTTTGTCATGTCATTACATGTCATGTCTGTATGTCATGTAATGTCTGTATGTCATGTCTGTATGTCATGTCTTTATGTCATGTCTGTATGTCATGTCATGTCTGTATGTCATCTCATGTCAGGTAATGTCTTGTCATGTCATGTCATGTCTGTATGTCATGTCATGTCTGTATGTCATGTCATGTCATGTCTGCATGTCATGTCATGTTTGTATGTCATGTCATGTATGTATGTCATGTCATGTCTGTATGTCATGTCTGTATGTCATGTCATGTCTGTATGTCATGTCATGTATGTCATGTATGTCATATATGTGTTGTATGTCATGTATGTCATGTATGTCATGTATGTCATGTCATGTCTGTATGTCATGTCTGCATGTCATGTCATGTCTTTATGTCATGTCTGCATGTCATGTCTGTATGTCATGTCTGTATGTCATGGCATGACATGTCATGTCATGTCATGTCATGTCATGTCATGTCTGCATGTCATGTCATGTCTGTCATGTCATGTCTGTATGTCATGTCATGTCTGTATGTCATGTCATGTCTGTATGTCATGTATGTCATTTCATGTCTGTATGTCATGTCTGTATGTCATGTCTGTATGTCATGTCATGTCTTTATGTCATGTCTGCATGTCATGTCTGTATGTCATGTCTGTATGTCATGTCTGTATGTCATGGCATGACATGTCATGTCTGTATGTCCTGTCATGTCTGTATGCCATTTCTGTATGTCATGTCATGTCTGTATGTCATGTCTGTATGTCATGTCTGTATGTCATTTCTGTATGTCATGTCATGTCTGTATGTCATGTCTGTATGTCATGTCATGTCTGTATGTCATGTCATGTCTGTATGTCATGTCTGTATGTCCTGTCATGTCTGTATGTCATGTCATGTCACGTCATGTCATGTCTGTATGTCATGTCATGTCTGTATGTCATGTCATGTCTGTATGTCATGTCTGTATGTCATGTCTGTATGTCATGTCCTGTCTGTATGTCATGTCATGTCTGTATGTCATGTCATGTCATGTCATGTCTGTATGTCATGTCTGTATGTCCTGTCATGTCTGTATGTCATGTCATGTCATGTCATGTCTGTATTTCATGTCATGTCTGTATGTCATGTCTGTATGTCTGTATGTCATGTCTGTATGTCATGTCTTGTCATGTCAAGTCATGTCATGTCATGTCATGTCATGACTGTATGTCATGTCATGTCATTACATGTCATGTCTGTATGTCATGTCTGTATGTCATGTCTGTATGTCATGTCTGTATGTCATGTCTGTATGTCATGTCTGTATGTCATGTCATGTCATGTCATGTCTGTATGTCATGTCTTTATGTCATGTCTGTATGTCATGTCATGTCTGTATGTCATGTCATGTTATGTCATGTCATGTATGTAATGTCATGTCTGTTTGTCATGTCATTACATGTCATGTATGTATGTCATGTAATGTCTGTATGTCATGTCTGTATGTCATGTCTTTATGTCATGTCTGTATGTCATGTCATGTCTGTATGTCATCTCATGTCATGTAATGTCTTGTCATGTCAGTATGTCATGTCATGTCTGTATGTCATGTCATGTATGTCTGTCATGTCATGTCTGTATGTCATGTCTGTATGTCATGTCTGTATGTCATTTCATGTCTGTATGTCATGTCATGTTTGCATGTCATGTCTGTATGTCATGTATGTCATGTCATGTCATGTATGTCATGTCATGTCTGTCTGTCATGTCATGTCATGTCATGTCATGTCTGCATGTCATGTCATGTCTGTATGTCATGTCATGTCATGTCTGTATGTCATGTCATGTCTGTATGTCATGTCTTGTCATGTCAAGTCATGTCATGTCATGACTGTATGTCATGTCATGTCATTACATGTCATGTCTGTATGTCATGTCATGTCTGTATGTCATGTCTGTATGTCATGTCTGTATGTCATGTCATGTCTGTATGTCATGTCTTTATGTCATGTCTGTATGTCATGTCATGTCTGTATGTCATGTCATGTTATGTCATGTCATGTATGTAATGTCATGTCTGTTTGTCATGTCATTACATGTCATGTCTGTATGTCATGTAATGTCTGTATGTCATGTCTGTATGTCATGTCTTTATGTCATGTCTGTATGTCATGTCATGTCTGTATGTCATCTCATGTCAGGTAATGTCTTGTCATGTCATGTCATGTCTGTATGTCATGTCATGTCTGTATGTCATGTCATGTCATGTCATGTCTGCATGTCATGTCATGTTTGTATGTCATGTCATGTATGTATGTCATGTCATGTCTGTATGTCATGTCTGTATGTCATGTCATGTCTGTATGTCATGTCATGTATGTCATGTATGTCATATATGTGTTGTATGTCATGTATGTCATGTATGTCATGTATGTCATGTCATGTCTGTATGTCATGTCTGTATGTCATGTCATGTCTTTATGTCATGTCTGCATGTCATGTCTGTATGTCATGTCTGTATGTCATGGCATGACATGTCATGTCATGTCATGTCATGTCATGTCTGCATGTCATGTCATGTCTGTCATGTCATGTCTGTATGTCATGTCATGTCTGTATGTCATGTCATGTCTGTATGTCATGTATGTCATTTCATGTCTGTATGTCATGTCTGTATGTCATGTCTGTATGTCATGTCATGTCTTTATGTCATGTCTGCATGTCATGTCTGTATGTCATGTCTGTATGTCATGTCTGTATGTCATGGCATGACATGTCATGTCTGTATGTCCTGTCATGTCTGTATGCCATTTCTGTATGTCATGTCATGTCTGTATGTCATGTCTGTATGTCATGTCTGTATGTCATTTCTGTATGTCATGTCATGTCTGTATGTCATGTCTGTATGTCATGTCATGTCTGTATGTCATGTCATGTCATGTCTGTATGTCATGTCATGTCTGTATGTCATGTCTGTATGTCATGTCTGTATGTCATGTCATGTCACGTCATGTCTGTATGTCATATCTGTATGTCATGTCATGTCTGTATGTCCTGTCATGTCTGTATGTCATGTCATGTCTGTATTTCATGTCATGTCTGTATGTCATGTCTGTATGTCATGTCTGTATGTCATGTCATGTCATGTCTGTATGTCATGTCTGTATGTCATGTCTTGTCATGTCAAGTCATGTCATGTCATGTCATGTCATGACTGTATGTCATGTCATGTCATTACATGTCATGTCTGTATGTCATGTCATGTCTGTATGTCATGTCTGTATGTCATATCTGTATGTCATGTCATGTCTGTATGTCATGTCTTTATGTCATGTCTGTATGTCATGTCATGTCTGTATGTCATGTCATGTTATGTCATGTCATGTATGTAATGTCATGTCTGTTTGTCATGTCATTACATGTCATGTCTGTATGTCATGTAATGTCTGTATGTCATGTCTGTATGTCATGTCTTTATGTCATGTCTGTATGTCATGTCATGTCTGTATGTCATCTCATGTCATGTAATGTCTTGTCATGTCATGTCTGTATGTCATGTCATGTCTGTATGTCATGTCATGTTATGTCATGTCATGTATGTAATGTCATGTCTGTATGTCATGTATGTCATATATGTCATGTATGTCATGTATGTCATGTATGTCATGTATGTCATGTCATGTCTGTATGTCATGTCTGTATGTCATGTCTGTATGTCATGTCTGTATGTCATGTCATGTCTTTATGTCATGTCTGCATGTCATGTCTGTATGTCATGTCTGTATGTCATGGCATGTCATGTCATGTCTGCATGTCATGTCATGTCTGTCATGTCATGTCTGTATGTCATGTCATGTCTGTATGTCATGTCTGTATGTCATGTCATGTCATGTCATGTCTGTATGTCATGTCATGTCTGTATGTCATGTATGTCATTTCATGTCTGCATGTCATGACTGTATGTCATGTCTGTATGTCATGGCATGACATGTCATGTCATGTCTGTATGTCCTGTCATGTCTGTATGCCATTTCTGTATGTCATGTCATGTCTGTATGTCATGTCTGTATGTCATGTCTGTATGTCATTTCTGTATGTCATGTCATGTCTGTATGTCATGTCTGTATGTCATGTCATGTCTGTATGTCATGTCATGTCTGTATGTCATGTCTGTATGTCCTGTCATGTCTGTATGTCATGTCATGTCACGTCATGTCATGTCTGTATGTCATGTCATGTCATGTCTGTATGTCATGTCATGTCATGTCTGTATGTCATGTCTGTATGTCATGTCCTGTCTGTATGTCATGTCATGTCTGTATGTCATGTCATGTCATGTCATGTCTGTATGTCATGTCTGTATGTCCTGTCATGTCTGTATGTTATGTCATGTCATGTATGTAATGTCATGTCTGTTTGTCATGTCATTACATGTCATGTATGTATGTCATGTAATGTCTGTATGTCATGTCTGTATGTCATGTCTTTATGTCATGTCTGTATGTCATGTCATGTCTGTATGTCATCTCATGTCATGTAATGTCTTGTCATGTCAGTATGTCATGTCATGTCTGTATGTCATGTCATGTATGTCTGTCATGTCATGTCTGTATGTCATGTCTGTATGTCATGTCTGTATGTCATTTCATGTCTGTATGTCATGTCATGTTTGCATGTCATGTCTGTATGTCATGTATGTCATGTCATGTCATGTATGTCATGTCATGTCTGTCTGTCATGTCATGTCATGTCATGTCATGTCTGTATGTCATGTCATGTCATGTCTGTATGTCATGTCATGTCTGTATGTCATGTCTTGTCATGTCAAGTCATGTCATGTCATGACTGTATGTCATGTCATGTCATTACATGTCATGTCTGTATGTCATGTCATGTCTGTATGTCATGTCTGTATGTCATGTCTGTATGTCATGTCATGTCTGTATGTCATGTCTTTATGTCATGTCTGTATGTCATGTCATGTCTGTATGTCATGTCATGTTATGTCATGTCATGTATGTAATGTCATGTCTGTTTGTCATGTCATTACATGTCATGTCTGTATGTCATGTAATGTCTGTATGTCATGTCTGTATGTCATGTCTTTATGTCATGTCTGTATGTCATGTCATGTCTGTATGTCATCTCATGTCAGGTAATGTCTTGTCATGTCATGTCATGTCTGTATGTCATGTCATGTCTGTATGTCATGTCATGTCATGTCTGCATGTCATGTCATGTTTGTATGTCATGTCATGTATGTATGTCATGTCATGTCTGTATGTCATGTCTGTATGTCATGTCATGTCTGTATGTCATGTCATGTATGTCATGTATGTCATATATGTGTTCTATGTCATGTATGTCATGTATGTCATGTATGTCATGTCATGTCTGTATGTCATGTCTGTATGTCATGTCATGTCTTTATGTCATGTCTGCATGTCATGTCTGTATGTCATGTCTGTATGTTAAGGCATGACATGTCATGTCATGTCATGTCATGTCATGTCTGCATGTCATGTCTGTCATGTCATGTCTGTATGTCATGTCATGTCTGTATGTCATGTCATGTCTGTATGTCATGTATGTCATTTCATGTCTGTATGTCATGTCTGTATGTCATGTCTGTATGTCATGTCATGTCTTTATGACATGTCTGCATGTCATGTCTGTATGTCATGTCTGTATGTCATGTCTGTATGTCATGGCATGACATGTCATGTCTGTATGTCCTGTCATGTCTGTATGCCATTTCTGTATGTCATGTCATGTCTGTATGTCATGTCTGTATGTCATGTCTGTATGTCATTTCTGTATGTCATGTCATGTCTGTATGTCATGTCATGTCTGTATGTCATGTCTGTATGTCATGTCTGTATGTCATGTCATGTCACGTCATGTCTGTATGTCATGTCATGTCTGTATGTCATGTCTGTATGTCCTGTCATGTCTGTATGTCATGTCATGTCTGTATTTCATGTCATGTCTGTATGTCATGTCTGTATGTCATGTCATGTCATGTCTGTATGTCATGTCTGTATGTCATGTCTTGTCATGTCAAGTCATGTCATGTCATGTCATGTCATGACTGTATGTCATGTCATGTCATTACATGTCATGTCTGTATGTCATGTCATGTCTGTATGTCATGTCTGTATGTCATATCTGTATGTCATGTCATGTCTGTATGTCATGTCTTTATGTCATGTCTGTATGTCATGTCATGTCTGTATGTCATGTCATGTTATGTCATGTCATGTATGTAATGTCATGTCTGTTTGTCATGTCATTACATGTCATGTCTGTATGTCATGTAATGTCTGTATGTCATGTCTGTATGTCATGTCTTTATGTCATGTCTGTATGTCATGTCATGTCTGTATGTCATCTCATGTCATGTAATGTCTTGTCATGTCATGTCTGTATGTCATGTCATGTCTGTATGTCATGTCATGTTATGTCATGTCATGTATGTAATGTCATGTCTGTATGTCATGTATGTCATATATGTCATGTATGTCATGTATGTCATGTATGTCATGTATGTCATGTATGTCATGTATGTCATGTCATGTCTGTATGTCATGTATGTAATGTCATGTCTGTATGTCATGTATGTCATATATGTCATGTATGTCATGTATGTCATGTATGTCATGTATGTCATGTCATGTCTGTATGTCATGTCTGTATGTCATGTCTGTATGTCATGTCTGTATGTCATGTCATGTCTTTATGTCATGTCTGCATGTCATGTCTGTATGTCATGGCATGTCATGTCATGTCATGTCTGCATGTCATGTCATGTCTGTCATGTCATGTCTGTATGTCATGTCATGTCTGTATGTCATGTCTGTATGTCATGTCATGTCATGTCATGTCTGTATGTCATGTCATGTCTGTATGTCATGTATGTCATTTCATGTCTGTATGTCATGTCTGCATGTCATGACTGTATGTCATGTCTGTATGTCATGGCATGACATGTCATGTCATGTCTGTATGTCCTGTCATGTCTGTATGCCATTTCTGTATGTCATGTCATGTCTGTATGTCATGTCTGTATGTCATGTCTGTATGTCATTTCTGTATGTCATGTCATGTCTGTATGTCATGTCTGTATGTCATGTCATGTCTGTATGTCATGTCATGTCTGTATGTCATGTCTGTATGTCCTGTCATGTCTGTATGTCATGTCATGTCACGTCATGTCATGTCTGTATGTCATGTCATGTCATGTCTGTATGTCATGTCATGTCATGTCTGTATGTCATGTCTGTATGTCATGTCCTGTCTGTATGTCATGTCATGTCTGTATGTCATGTCATGTCATGTCTGTATGTCATGTCTGTATGTCCTGTCATGTCTGTATGTCATGTCATGTCATGTCTGTATTTCATGTCATGTCTGTATGTCATGTCTGTATGTCTGTATGTCATGTCTGTATGTCATGTCTTGTCATGTCATGTCAAGTCATGTCATGTCATGTCATGTCATAACTGTATGTCATGTCATGTCATTACATGTCATGTCTGTATGTCATGTCTGTATGTCATGTCTGTATGTCATGTCTGTATGTCATGTCTGTATGTCATGTCATGTCATGTCTGTATGTCATGTCTTTATGTCATGTTTGTATGTCATGTCGTGTCTGTATGTCATGTCATGTTATGTTATGTCATGTATGTAATGTCATGTCTGTTTGTCATGTCATTACATGTCATGTCTGTATGTCATTTAATGTCTGTATGTCATGTCTGTATGTCATGTCTTTATGTCATGTCTGTATGTCATGTCTGTATGTCATCTCATGTCATGTAATGTCTTGTCATGTCAGTATGTCATGTCATGTCTGTATGTCATGTCATGTTATGTCATGTCATGTATGTAATGTCATGTCTGTTTGTCATGTCATGTCATGTCTGTATGTCATGTCATGTATGTCTGTCATGTCATGTCTGTATGTCATGTCTGTATGTCATGTCTGTATGTCATGTCTGTATGTCATTTCATGTCTGTATGTCATGTCATGTTTGCATGTCATGTCTGTATGTCATGTATGTCATGTCATGTCATGTATGTCATGTCATGTCTGTCTGTCATGTCATGTCTGCATGTCATGTCATGTCTGTATGTCATGTCATGTCTGTATGTCATGTCATGTCTGTATGTCATGTCTTGTCATGTCAAGTCATGTTATGTCATGTCATGACTGTATGTCATGTCATGTCATTACATGTCATGTCTGTATGTCATGTCATGTCTGTATGTCATGTCTGTATGTCATGTCTGTATGTCATGTCATGTCTGTATGTCATGTCTTTATTTCATGTCTGTATGTCATGTCATGTCTGTATGTCATGTTATGTCATGTCATGTCATGTATGTAATGTCATGTCTGTTTGTCATGTCATTACATGTCATGTCTGTATGTCATGTAATGTCTGTATGTCATGTCTGTATGTCATGTCTTTATGTCATGTCTGTATGTCATGTCATGTCTGTATGTCATCTCATGTCATGTAATGTCTTGTCATGTCATGTCATGTCATGTCTGTATGTCATGTCATGTCTGTATGTCATGTCATGTTATGTCATGTCATGTATGTAATGTCATGTCTGTATGTCATGTATGTCATATATGTCATGTATGTCATGTATGTCATGTAAGTCATGTATGTCCTGTATGTCATGTATGTCATGTCATGTCTGTATGTCATGTCTGTATGTCATGTCTGTATGTCATGTCATGTCTTTATGTCATGTCTGTATGTCATGTCTGTATGTCATGGCATGTCATGTCATGTCTGCATGTCATGTCATGTCTGTCATGTCATGTCTGTATGTCATGTCATGTCTGTATGTCATGTCTGTATGTCATGTCATGTCATGTCATGTCTGTATGTCATGTCATGTCTGTATGTCATGTATGTCATTTCATGTCTGTATGTCATGTCTGTATGTCATGTCTGTATGTCATGTCTGTATGTCATGTCTTTATGTCATGTCTGCATGTCATGTCTGTATGTCATGTCTGTATGTCATGTCATGACATGTCATGTCTGTATGTCCTGTCATGTCTGTATGCCATTTCTGTATGTCATGTCATGTCTGTATGTCATGTCTGTATGTCATTTCTGTATGTCATGTCATGTCTGTATGTCATGTCTGTATGTCATCTCATGTCTGTATCTCATGTCATGTCTGTATGTCATGTCATGTCTGTATGTCATGTCTGTATGTCCTGTCATGTCTGTATGTCATGTCATGTCACGTCATGTCATGTCTGTATGTCATGTCATGTCTGTATGTCATGTCATGTCTGTATGTCATGTCTGTATGTCATGTCCTGTCTGTATGTCATGTCATGTCTGTATGTCATGTCATGTCATGTCTGTATGTCATGTCTGTATGTCCTGTCATGTCTGTATGTCATGTCATGTCTGTATTTCATGTCATGTCCGTATGTCATGTCATGTCTGTATGTCATCTCATGTCATGTAATGTCTTGTCATGTCTGTATGTCATGTCATGTCTGTATGTCATGTCTGTATGTCATGTCTGTATGTCATGTCATGTCTGTATGTCATGTCTTTATTTCATGTCTGTATGTCATGTCATGTCTGTATGTCATGTTATGTCATGTCATGTATGTAATGTCATGTCTGTTTGTCATGTCATTACATGTCATGTCTGTATGTCATGTAATGTCTGTATGTCATGTCTGTATGTCATGTCTTTATGTCATGTCTGTATGTCATGTCATGTCTGTATGTCATCTCATGTCATGTAATGTCTTGTCATGTCATGTCATGTCATGTCATGTCTGTATGTCATGTCATGTCTGTATGTCATGTCATGTTATGTCATGTCATGTATGTAATGTCATGTCTGTATGTCATGTATGTCATATATGTCATGTATGTCATGTATGTCATGTAAGTCATGTATGTCCTGTATGTCATGTATGTCATGTCATGTCTGTATGTCATGTCTGTATGTCATGTCTGTATGTCATGTCATGTCTTTATGTCATGTCTGTATGTCATGTCTGTATGTCATGGCATGTCATGTCATGTCTGCATGTCATGTCATGTCTGTCATGTCATGTCTGTATGTCATGTCATGTCTGTATGTCATGTCTGTATGTCATGTCATGTCATGTCATGTCATGTCATGTCTGTATGTCATGTCATGTCTGTATGTCATGTATGTCATTTCATGTCTGTATGTCATGTCTGTATGTCATGTCTGTATGTCATGTCTTTATGTCATGTCTGCATGTCATGTCTGTATGTCATGTCTGTATGTCATGTCATGACATGTCATGTCTGTATGTCCTGTCATGTCTGTATGCCATTTCTGTATGTCATGTCATGTCTGTATGTCATGTCTGTATGTCATTTCTGTATGTCATGTCTGTATGTCATGTCATGACATGTCATGTCTGTATGTCCTGTCATGTCTGTATGCCATTTCTGTATGTCATGTCATGTCTGTATGTCATGTCTGTATGTCATTTCTGTATGTCATGTCATGTCTGTATGTCATGTCTGTATGTCATCTCATGTCTGTATCTCATGTCATGTCTGTATGTCATGTCATGTCTGTATGTCATGTCTGTATGTCCTGTCATGTCTGTATGTCATGTCATGTCACGTCATGTCATGTCTGTATGTCATGTCATGTCTGTATGTCATGTCATGTCATGTCATGTCTGTATGTCATGTCTGTATGTCATGTCCTGTCTGTATGTCATGTCATGTCATGTCTGTATGTCATGTCATGTCATGTCTGTATGTCATGTCTGTATGTCCTGTCATGTCTGTATGTCATGTCATGTCATGTCATGTCTGTATTTCATGTCATGTCTGTATGTCATGTCTGTATGTCTGTATGTCATGTCTGTATGTCATGTCTTGTCATGTCAAGTCATGTCATGTCATGTCATGACTGTATGTCATGTCATGTCATTACATGTCATGTCTGTATGTCATGTCTGTATGTCATGTCTGTATGTCATGTCTGTATGTCATGTCTGTATGTCATGTCTGTATGTCATGTCATGTCTGTATGTCATGTCTTTATGTCATGTCTGTATGTCATGTCATGTCTGTATGTCATGTTATGTCATGTCATGTATGTAATGTCATGTCTGTTTGTCATGTCATTACATGTCTGTATGTCATGTAATGTCTGTATGTCATGTCTGTATGTCATGTCTTTATGTCATGTCTGTATGTCATGTCATGTCTGTATGTCATCTCATGTCATGTAATGTCTTGTCATGTCAGTATGTCATGTCATTACATGTCTGTATGTCATGTAATGTCTGTATGTCATGTAATGTCTGTATGTCATGTCTGTATGTCATGTCTTTATGTCATGTCTGTATGTCATGTCATGTCTGTATGTCATCTCATGTCATGTAATGTCATGTCAGTATGTCATGTCATGTCTGTATGTCATGTCATGTCATGTTATGTCATGTCATGTATGTAATGTCATGTTTGTTTGTCATGTCATGTCATGTCTGTATGTCATGTCATGTATGTCTGTCATGTCATGTCTGTATGTCATGTCATGTCTGTCTGTCATGTCATGTCATGTCTGCATGTCATGTCTGTCTGTCATGTCATGTCTGTATGTCATGTATGTCATGTCATGTCATGTATGTCATGTCTGTCTGTCATGTCATGTCATGTCATGTCTGCATGTCATGTCATGTCTGTCTGTCATGTCATGTCTGTATGTCATGTCTGTATGTCATTTCATGTCTGTATGTCATGTTTGTATGTCATGTCTGTATGTCATTTCATGTCTGTATGTCATGTTTGCATGTCATGTCTGTATGTCATGTATGTCATGTCATGTCATGTCTGTCTGTCATGTCATGTCATGTCTGCATGTCATGTCATGTCTGTCTGTCATGTCATGTCTGTATGTCATGTCTGTATGTCATGTCTGTATGTCATTTCATGTCTGTATGTCATGTCATGTTTGCATGTCATGTCTGTATGTCATGTCATGTATGTCATGTCATGTCTGTCTGTCATGTCATGTCTGCATGTCATGTCATGTCTGTATGTCATGTCATGTATGTCATGTCATGTCATGTCATGTCTGCATGTCATGTCATGTCTGCATGTCATGTCTGTATGTCATGTCTGTATGTCATGGCATGACATGTCATGTCATGTCATGTCTGCATGTCATGTCATGTCTGTCATGTCATGTCTGTATGTCATGTCATGTCTGTATGTCATGTATGTCATTTCATGTCTGTATGTCATGTCTGTATGTCATGTCATGTCTTTATGTCATGTCTGCATGTCATGTCTGTATGTCATGTCTGTATGTCATGTCTGTATGTCATGGCATGACATGTCATGTCTGTATGTCCTGTCATGTCTGTATGCCATTTCTGTATGTCATGTCATGTCTGTATGTCATGTCTGTATGTCATTTCTGTATGTCATGTCATGTCTGTATGTCATGTCTGTATGTCATGTCATGTCTGTATGTCATGTCATGTCTGTATGTCATGTCTGTATGTCATGTCTGTATGTCATGTCATGTCACGTCATGTCTGTATGTCATGTCATGTCTGTATGTCATGTCATGTCTGTATGTCATGTCTGTATGTCATGTCCTGTCTGTATGTCATGTCATGTCTGTATGTCATGTCATGTCTGTATGTCATGTCTGTATGTCCTGTCATGTCTGTATGTCATGTCATGTCTGTATTTCATGTCATGTCTGTATGTCATGTCTGTATGTCATGTCATGTCATGTCTGTATGTCATGTCTGTATGTCATGTCTTGTCATGTCAAGTCATGTCATGTCATGACTGTATGTCATGTCATGTCATTACATGTCATGTCTGTATGTCATGTCTGTATGTCATGTCTGTATGTCATGTCTGTATGTCATATCTGTATGTCATGTCATGTCTGTATGTCATGTCTTTATGTCATGTCTGTATGTCATGTCATGTCTGTATGTCATGTCATGTTATGTCATGTCATGTATGTAATGTCATGTCTGTTTGTCATGTCATTACATGTCATGTCTGTATGTCATGTAATGTCTGTATGTCATGTCTGTATGTCATGTCTTTATGTCATGTCTGTATGTCATGTCATGTCTGTATGTCATCTCATGTCATGTAATGTCTTGTCATGTCATGTCTGTATGTCATGTCATGTCTGTATGTCATGTCATGTTATGTCATGTTATGTCATGTCATGTATGTAATGTCATGTCTGTATGTCATGTATGTCATATATGTCATGTATGTCATGTATGTCATGTATGTCATGTATGTCATGTCATGTCTGTATGTCATGTATGTAATGTCATGTCTGTATGTCATGTATGTCATATATGTCATGTATGTCATGTATGTCATGTATGTCATGTATGTCATGTATGTCATGTCATGTCTGTATGTAATGTCTGTATGTCATGTCTGTATGTCATGTCATGTCTTTATGTCATGTCTGCATGTCATGTCTGTATGTCATGTCTGTATGTCATGGCATGTCATGTCATGTCTGCATGTCATGTCATGTCTGTCATGTCATGTCTGTATGTCATGTCATGTCTGTATGTCATGTCTGTATGTCATGTCATGTCATGTCATGTCTGTATGTCATGTCATGTCTGTATGTCATGTATGTCATTTCATGTCTGTATGTCATGTCTGTATGTCATGTCTGTATGTCATGTCTTTATGTCATGTCTGCATGTCATGTCTGTATGTCATGTCTGTATGTCATGGCATGACATGTCATGTCATGTCTGTATGTCCTGTCATGTCTGTATGCCATTTCTGTATGTCATGTCATGTCTGTATGTCATGTCTGTATGTCATGTCTGTATGTCATTTCTGTATGTCATGTCATGTCTGTATGTCATGTCTGTATGTCATGTCATGTCTGTATGTCATGTCATGTCTGTATGTCCTGTCATGTCTGTATGTCATGTCATGTCACGTCATGTCATGTCTGTATGTCATGTCATGTCATGTCTGTATGTCATGTCATGTCTGTGTGTCATGTCTGTATGTCATGTCCTGTCTGTATGTCATGTCATGTCTGTATGTCATGTCATGTCTGTATGTCATGTCTGTATGTCCTGTCATGTCTGTATGTCATGTCATGTCATGTCTGTATTTCATGTCATGTCTGTATGTCATGTCTGTATGTCTGTATGTCATGTCTGTATGTCATGTCTTGTCATGTCATGTCAAGTCATGTCATGTCATGTCATGACTGTATGTCATGTCATGTCATTACATGTCATGTCTATATGTCATGTCTGTATGTCATGTCTGTATGTCATGTCTGTATGTCATGTCTGTATGTCATGTCTGTATGTCATGTCATGTCATGTCTTTATGTCATGTCTGTATGTCATGTCTGTATGTCATGTCTGTATGTCATGTCATGTCATGTCTGTATGTCATGTCTTTATGTCATGTCTGTATGTCATGTAATGTCTGTATGTCATGTCTGTATGTCATGTCTTTATGTCATGTCTGTATGTCATGTCTGTATGTCATCTCATGTCATGTAATGTCTTGTCATGTCAGTATGTCATGTCATGTCTGTATGTCATGTCATGTTATGTCATGTCATGTATGTAATGTCATGTCTGTTTGTCATGTCATGTCATGTCTGTATGTCATGTCATGTATGTCTGTCATGTCATGTCTGTATGTCATGTCTGTATGTCATGTCTGTATGTCATTTCATGTCTGTATGTCATGTCATGTTTGCATGTCATGTCTGTATGTCATGTATGTCATGTCATGTCATGTATGTCATGTCTGTCTGTCATGTCATGTCATGTCTGCATGTCATGTCATGTCTGTATGTCATGTCATGTCTGTATGTCATGTCATGTCTGTATGTCATGTCTTGTCATGTCAAGTCATGTCATGTCATGTCATGACTGTATGTCATGTCATGTCATTACATGTCATGTCTGTATGTCATGTCATGTCTGTATGTCATGTCTGTATGTCATGTCATGTCTGTATGTCATGTCTTTATGTCATGTCTGTATGTCATGTCATGTCTGTATGTCATGTTATGTCATGTCATGTATGTAATGTCATGTCTGTTTGTCATGTCATGTCTTGTCATGTCAAGTCATGTCATGTCATGTCATGACTGTATGTCATGTCATGTCATTACATGTCATGTCTGTATGTCATGTCATGTCTGTATGTCATGTCTGTATGTCATGTCTGTATGTCATGTCATGTCTGTATGTCATGTCTTTATGTCATGTCTGTATGTCAAGTCATGTCTGTATGTCATGTTATGTCATGTTATGTCATGTCATGTATGTAATGTCATGTCTGTTTGTCATGTCATTACATGTCATGTCTGTATGTCATGTAATGTCTGTATGTCATGTCTGTATGTCATGTCTTTATGTCATGTCTGTATGTCATGTCATGTCATGTCTGTATGTCATGTCATGTTATGTCATGTCATGTATGTAATGTCATGTCATGTCTGTATGTCATGTATGTCATATATGTCATGTATGTCATGTAAGTCATGTATGTCATGTATGTCATGTATGTCATGTCATGTCTGTATGTCATGTCTGTATGTCATGTCTGTATGTCATGTCATGTCTTTATGTCATGTCTGTATGTCATGTCTGTATGTCATGGCATGTCATGTCTGCATGTCATGTCATGTCTGTCATGTCTGTATGTCATGTCATGTCTGTATGTCATGTCTGTATGTCATGTCATGTCATGTCTGTATGTCATGTCATGTCTGTATGTCATGTATGTCATTTCATGTCTGTATGTCATGTCTGTATGTCATGTCTGTATGTCATGTCTTTATGTCATGTCTGCATGTCATGTCTGTATGTCATGTCTGTATGTCATGTCATGACATGTCATGTCTGTATGTCCTGTCATGTCTGTATGCCATTTCTGTATGTCATGTCATGTCTGTATGTCATGTCATGACATGTCATGTCTGTATGTCCTGTCATGTCTGTATGCCATTTCTGTATGTCATGTCATGTCTGTATGTCATGTCTGTATGTCATTTCTGTATGTCATGTCATGTCTGTATGTCATGTCTGTATGTCATCTCATGTCTGTATGTCATGTCATGTCTGTATGTCATGTCATGTCTGTATGTCCTGTCATGTCTGTATGTCATGTCATGTCACGTCATGTCATGTCTGTATGTCATGTCATGTCTGTATGTCATGTCATGTCTGTATGTCATGTCTGTATGTCATGTCCTGTCTGTATGTCATGTCATGTCTGTATGTCATGTCATGTCTGTATGTCATGTCTGTATGTCCTGTCATGTCTGTATGTCATGTCATGTCATGTCATGTCTGTATTTCATGTCATGTCTGTATGTCATGTCTGTATGTCTGTATGTCATGTCTGTATGTCATGTCTTGTCATGTCAAGTCATGTCATGTCATGTCATGACTGTATGTCATGTCATGTCATTACATGTCATGTCTGTATGTCATGTCTGTATGTCATGTCTGTATGTCATGTCTGTATGTCATGTCATGTCATGTCTGTATGTCATGTCTTTATGTCATGTCTGTATGTCATGTCATGTCTGTATGTCATGTTATGTCATGTCATGTATGTAATGTCATGTCTGTTTGTCATGTCATTACATGTCTGTATGTCATGTAATGTCTGTATGTCATGTCTGTATGTCATGTCTTTATGTCATGTCTGTATGTCATGTCTGTATGTCATCTCATGTCATGTAATGTCTTGTCATGTCAGTATGTCATGTCATTACATGTCTGTATGTCATGTAATGTCTGTATGTCATGTAATGTCTGTATGTCATGTCTGTATGTCATGTCTTTATGTCATGTCTGTATGTCATGTCATGTCTGTATGTCATCTCATGTCATGTAATGTCTTGTCATGTCAGTATGTCATGTCATGTCTGTATGTCATGTATGTCATGTCATGTATGTCATGTCTGTCTGTCATGTTATGTCATGTCTGCATGTCATGTCATGTCTGTCTGTCATGTCTGTATGTCATGTCTGTATGTCATTTCATGTCTGTATGTCATGTCTGTATGTCATGTCTGTATGTCATGTCTGTATGTCATTTCATGTCTGTATGTCATGTTTGCATGTCATGTCTGTATGTCATGTATGTCATGTCATGTCATGTCTGTCTGTCATGTCATGTCATGTCTGCATGTCATGTCATGTCTGTCTGTCATGTCATGTCTGTATGTCATGTCTGTATGTCATGTCTGTATGTCATTTCATGTCTGTATGTCATGTCATGTTTGCATGTCATGTCTGTATGTTATGTCATGTCATGTATGTCATGTCTGTCTGTCATGTCATGTCTGCATGTCATGTCATGTCTGTATGTCATGTCATGTATGTCATGTCATGTCATGTCTGCATGTCATGTCATGTCTGCATGTCATGTCTGTCAGTCATGTCATGTCTGTATGTCATGTCATGTCTGTATGTCATGTCATGTATGTCATGTCATGTCTGTATATTATGTCATGTCTGTATGTCATGTCTGTATGTCATGTCTGTATGTCATGTCTGTATGTCATGTCTGTATGTCATGTCATGTCTGTATGTCATGTCTGTATGTCATGTCTGTGTCATGTCTGTATGTCATGTCATGTCTGTATGTCATGTCTGTATGTCATGTCTGTGTCATGTCTGTATGTCATGTCATGTCAGTATGTCATGTATGTCATGTATGTCATGTCTGTATGTCATGTCTTTATGTCATGTCTGCATGTCATGTCTGTATGTCATGACATGTCATGACATGTCATGTATGTCATGTCTGTATGTCATGTCTGTATGTCATGTCATGTCAGTATGTCATGTATGTCATGTCTGTATGTCATGTCTTTATGTCATGTCTGCATGTCATGTCTGTATGTCATGACATGTCATGACATGTCATGACATGTCATGTATGTCATGTCTGTATGTCATGTCTGTATGTCATGTCATGTCTTTATGTCATGTCTGCATGTCATGTCTGTATGTCATGACATGTCATGTCTGCATGTCATGTTTGTATGTCATGTCATGTCTGTATGTCATGTCTGTATGTCATGTCATGTCTGTATGTCATGTCTTTATGTCATGTCTGTATGTCATGTCTTGTCATGTATGTCTGTATGTCATGTATGTCTGTCATGTCATGTCTGTATGTCATGTCTGTATGTCATGTATGTCTGTCATGTCATGTATGTATGTCATGTCTGTATGTCATGTCATGTCTGTATGTCATGTCATGTCTGTATGTCATTTCATGTCATGTATGTCATGTAATGTCATGTAATGTCATGTCATGTAATGTCATGTCTGTTATGGAATGCCCTATCGATCACAAATCGCCACTTTCCTAGCACGTTTTGACCAACAGGACCACGTTTTTTACGTCGTCTGATGGCCAAACGCCGTAAAAAGCGCCGTGGAATGCTCCTTTAACGCCGTTTTTTACGTGGTTCGATACACGTCACATAACGCGTCAGGCAAAGCCCCGTAAAAAACGCCGTGGAATGCTCCTTTAACGCCGTTTTTTACGTGGCTTGGTACGCGTCACATAACACGCGTTATGTTATATGAAAATATATGAAAATGAGCTCCACCCTGTCTTTTCCGAAGCCAATACATTTGGACTGTTATCACCCAATCAGTAAAGGACAAGAACAGACCAGATTAATCCAACCCTGATCTAACTCAGCACAAGTTTGAGCAAAGCACTGTGGATTTGGGAGAGGTTTTTCTCATTTTTTTCAGTCTATTTTTCATTTTTTTAAATTTCTTTTGTTGAGATGAAGAAGGTGAATCAACCTCAGTATGCTGTCAGGTGGAGAATATTGGAAACTTTGCACGCAAAGTGCAAAAGGTAGGTAGCAAGACACTAATAGGCTATAATGTAAGCAATAGCTAGTCGTTTTTAAATCTTATTTATCCCATGTCAATAAATTAAACTCGTGGGAGTTCATGTTTGTACTTTGTAGTTGTCATAACACTTACCAGTAAGGACAATTGCGTTAATGAATGTAAATGTGAAGCTTACAGTGCCTAACAGTTTACATTAGCTTGTAGTTTACTGCATACATGTAACATTAGCTCATTGTGCAGTAGCTTCTAGCTTTCTAACAAATGCAGTGATAAATATGATCAGCAACTACAAGGTAAACGCTACCAGCTAATGAGCTACCAAAGGCAGTATGATATGCAGTAAACTGCAAGTGTGAAATAGTACTGTAAACACACAAGCTACACAACCAACATATGAAAAGTCTTAACACCATTGATAAACACCCACTAACACAGTAAAGGTAATTAGGTGTAAGTGTGCTAAAGGGTCAGCGGTTGTCATACTTTGTACTTGTCATTACACTTACCGGTGAGGATAATTACGTTAATGAATGTTAATGTGAAGCTTACAGTGGCTAACAGTTTACATTAGCTTGTAGTTTACTACATGTAACATTAGCTCATTGTGCAGTAGCTTCTAGCTTTCTAAAAAATGCAGTGCAAAATATGATCAGCAACTACAACAAGGTAAACGCTACCAGCTAATGAGCTACCACAGGCAGTATGATATGCAGTAAACTGCAAGTGAGAAATAGTACTGTAAACACACAAGCTACACAACCAACATATGAAAAGTCCTAACACCATTGATAAACACCCACTAACACAGTAAAGGTAGCTAGGTGTAAGTGTGCAGGTTAGATAACTACTGGACTAACTAAAGCCTTCTCCTTCTGTCTGCAGTCTGGAAGCAACACCATCACCGGCAGCTGAGTCGGATCGCCGCTTCATGTTGAATAAACTTGTGTACAGTGTATAGCTAGT
>JALJEH010000039.1:182760-185260 GCA_023631565.1 Gymnocephalus cernua | reverse complement strand
ACTTCCTCGCCGCTGCCTGCGGGGGCGCTCCTCCTCCACCACCACCTGGTACTTACTGCACACAGGTAGAGGGGGAGGCAGACAGGGAGGCAGGGAGGCAGACAGGGAGGCAGACAGGGAGGGAGGCAGACAGGGAGGGAGACAGACAGGGAAGGAGACAGGGAGGGAGACAGACAGGGAAGGAGACAGGGAGGCAGGGAGACAGACAGGGAGGCAGGGAGGGAGACAGACAGGGAGGCAGGCAGACAGACAGGGAGGCAGGGAGGGAGACAGACAGGGAGGCAGGCAGACAGGGAGGCAGTGAGGGAGGGAGACAGACAGGGAGACAGACAGGAAGGGAGGGAGACAGGGAGGCAGAGAGAACACATCATGTTTAGTTTGACACAGTGACATCAAAGTTATTTGGCAAAAAGTGTATTTAAAAATCTTTTATTCCAGATATCAGCATCCTGAACCAGACCAGCTGCTGTCTTAATGTAGTTAAAGCAGATTTATTATTATTATCCTGATATTCTCCTTTCATTTCATCTTTTTATACTTATTATGTCTGTATGTTTATCTGACTCGTCTGGCTGGTGAGCCTTGGTGGGCCAGATTATACTATATATATATATATATATATATATATATATATATATATATATATATATATATATATATATTATTATTATATCACACTATTATTATCAGATAATGTGACATCAGATGACGTGACATCAGATGTTTTGGATGATTTTTTTTCAGTTTTTGGGCTCTTTTTTGAACGCTTTTTTGCACCATTTGTGGGACTCAGAGTGCGAGGTTCCTGTTTGTGACGGGTTGGCGTGGCGGTGGGCGTGTGAGGAGCTGGAGTCTGAGGGGCGACTTGTTGGAGATGATGGATGGATTTCTCTCCATCCAACCCGAAACATTAAAGCTCTGCTCTTCTTCTCTCCATCTGTTGGTTCATTATTCAGCTCCACAGAAAGGTCATCTCCACCTCTCCTCCATCACTCTCTCCCTCCTTTTATTAACTCTCCGTGACGCCGCGGCTGCTGACATTAAACTGAGAACTCATCCGTCCTGGCTGTGCAGGTATTAAATCCTGGGTGGCTAAAGGACATGAAGACGGACAACTAACGGGACAAGTTCCCAATGACAAATATGCATCTCGTCTGTTTGTCAAATGATTAGAACTGAAAATTAAAGCCGCATGTCGGGGGTGCCGGCGGGACGCCCGTCTACACGGTCCGACATTTGCACAGAGGGGAAGCGTTAAAACTTTGCATCGTAGCTTTGCCAAGTTCTGTAGATTTGGCTGACCGAGTCTGATTTCAATCAGATGAACTCTGTAGGAGGAAAATGGTCAAAACGTTAAGGGAAATGCATTTTAAATTCCAATTGGCTGACTTCCTGTTGGGTTTGGAGTAGGGCTCCAAGAGGCGTTTCTGTAGGTGTGGTCATGATGCACGTGCGTACCAGATCTCATCCGTCTGGGTCCAACGCACTGCGGGGGCTACGTCCTTGAAGGTCTGTAAGGGGGCGCTATCGAGAACTTTGTCTTGCAACCAAGACCCATAGCAAATCATTCACGTTTAGGACTCAAACATGTGACAATACACGCACATAAGATCTGCAGACTCTCAAACTCCAGAAACACTCTACCAGGAGAGCGTTTAGGGCTCTGTGAAAGCTCTAGAGACTACAGGAGAGCGATAAGGGCTCTATGAAAGCTCTAGAGACTACAGGAGAGCGATAAGGGCTCTATGAAAGCTCTAGAGACTACAGGAGAGCGTTTAGGGCTCTATGACAGCTCTAGAGACTACAGGAGAGCGTTTAGGGCTCTATGAAAGCTCTAGAGACTACAGGAGAGCGTTTAGGGCTCTATGAACGCTCTAGAGACTACAGGAGAGCGTTTAGGGCTCTATCAACGCTCTAGAGACTACAGGAGAGCGTTTAGGGCTCTATGAAAGCTCTAGAGACTACAGGAGAGCGTTTAGGGCTCTATGAAAGCTCTAGAGACTACAGGAGAGCGTTTAGGGCTCTATGAACGCTCTAGAGACTACAGGAGAGTGTTTAGGGCTCTATGAGAGCTCTAGAGACTACAGGAGAGCGTTTAGGGCTCTATGAACGCTCTAGAGACTACAGGAGAGCGTTTAGGGCTCTATGAGAGCTCTAGAGACTACAGGAGAGCGTTTAGGGCTCTATGACAGCTCTAGAGACTACAGGAGAGCGTTTAGGGCTCTATGAAAGCTCTAGAGACTACAGGAGAGCGTTTAGGGCTCTATGAACGCTCTAGAGAGTACAGGAGAGCGTTTAGGGCTCTATGAACGCTCTAGAGACTACAGGAGAGCGTTTAGGGCTCTATGAAAGCTCTAGAGACTACAGGAGAGCGTTTAGGGCTCTATGAACGCTCTAGAGACTACAGGAGAGCGTTTAGGGCTCTATGAACGCTCTAGAGACTACAGGAGAGCGTTTAGGGCTCTATGACAGCTCTAGAGCCCAACTTTTGTTTTCCACC
>JALJEH010000039.1:167760-170260 GCA_023631565.1 Gymnocephalus cernua | reverse complement strand
GACGTGGGACTTGTGTTATTATCTTGTTGTGACGTGGGACTTGTGTTATTATGTTATTGTGACGTGGGACTTGTGTTATTATGTTAATTGTGACGTGGGACTTGTGTTATTATGTTATTGTGACGTGGGACTTGTGTTATTATGTTATTGTGACGTGGGACTTGTGTTATTATCTTATTGTGACGTGGGACTTGTGTTATTATGTTATTGTGACGTGGGACTTGTGTTATTATGTTATTGTGACGTGGGACTTGTGTTATTATCTTATTGTGACGTGGGACTTGTGTTATTATGTTATTGTGACGTGGGACTTGTGTCCTGGTGACATCTGGAAGCAGGAATATTAAATGATGAGACATGAAGTGACTTCCTGTTTCTCTGCCACCACGCTGAGTCGCCACGCCGGCATCTAAGTCCTAAAGCTTGTCTGACTGATGGACACACTGATTAATTATTAAACACACAGACACACACACACACACACACACACACACACACACACACACACACACACACACACACACACACACACACACACACACACGTTTATAATTCATTGGTGGTAAAATGAATAAATAAAAGTCAGTTAAAGACGAGTTATCAGGGCGAACATAATCACACTGATAGAGTGTATGTGTGTGTGTGTGTGTGTGTCTGTATGTGTGTGTGTGTGTGTGTGTGTGTGTGTCTGTGTGTCTGTGTGTGTGTGTGTGTCTGTGTGTCTGTGTGTGTGTCTGTGTGTGTGTGTGTGTGTGTGTGTCTGTGTGTCTGCGTGTGTGTGTGTGTGTGTGTGTGTGTGTGTGTGTGTGTCTGTGTGTGTGTGTGTGTGTGTGTGTGTGTGTGTGTGTGTGTGTGTGTGTGTGTGTGTGTGTGTGTGTGTGTGTGTGTGGTACGGTGACAGGGTGATGAACCTGGAAGGAAGCAAGTTTCCTGTCAGAGTTGGTGTGTGCCATGCAGCCGTGTGATTGGTGGACTGACAGGAATGTGTTTACGATGTGTAACATACCGGCCGGGGTCACAGTGTGAGGTGGCGGAGGCCGACATGTTGGAACCTGACTCAGTTATTTCCTCCGTAAACAACAGACCCGGCGCCTCTGTGTTCAACACGCTCTGAATGGACCGGGGACGCCACGCAACGCTACACACGCCACAAACATCAGCAGACCCAAGGGCTGTCTGTCTGCCTGTCTGTCTGTCTGTCTCTCTGTCTGTCTGTCTCTCTGTCTGTCTGTCTGTCTCTCTGTCTGTCTGTCTCTCTGTCTGTCTGTCTGTCTGTCTGTCTCATATATTACAGACGTCTGAACTAAAACAAACAGATAAAAACGAGAGAAGTAGAAACTGCAGCAGCAGCCAGACTGTTAGCACCTGGTAATTAACACGCTAATTACTAATCACATGCTGCTTGTTGTTGTTAGTTTACACCCGAAGGCACACACACACACACACACACACACACACACACACACACACACACACAACAGACACACACAAACAGACACACACACACACACCACACACACACACACACACACACACACACACACACACACACACACACACACACACACACACACACACACAGAGAGACACACACACACACCCACCCACCCACACACACACACACACACACACACACACACACACACACACACACACACACACACACACACAGAGAGACACACACACACACCCACCCACCCACACACCCACACACACACACAGACACTGTAGTCATTAGCAGCTAACGAGCGCGGCTCTAACGAAGCCTTAACGACCTCACCGTTCACCATTAGCCACCTGACGAGCTCAGCGCTAACGCTACGCTAATGGCTCCAACATTAACTTCCTAATGAGCTCAGTGTGAGTGTAGCTTAGCAGTTAGCCGCTAGCTGCTAGCAGTCATCACAGTAAAGGGACATTATAACAGAGAACCAGCTGACCTTCCAGCACCAATCAGGAAGCAGCAAACGGCATCACATCAGGCTTCAGAGGACCGAACCCACCTGCACACTTGGTCCTGGCTCGGAGCGGGGGGTCCGGGGTTTCCGTGCCTCCGTCCAGGGGCCGGGTGAGCAGCACGCTGATCTCGTACTCCGTGTCGGGGTCCAGGTGTCCGATCGTTGTGCGTGGGCTTATCCACGGGCGTGGGTGTCGATCAGCATGCCCGCCATCGTCCGGTACTCCACCTGAAACACAGTCAGGTAGACCCAGAGAGCACATCAGGATGAACATCTGGATCTCTGAACATCTGGACACCGCTATCCCTGTATGGATCTCTGAACATCTGGATCTCTGAACATCTGGATACTGCTATCCCTGTATGGCTGTCTGAACATCTGGATACTGCTATCCCTGTATGGCTGTCTGAACATCTGGACACCGCTGCCCCTGTATGGATCTCTGAACATCTGGATCTCTGAACATCTGGACACCGCTCTCCCTGTATGGATCTCTGAACATCTGGATCTCTGAACATCTGGACACCGCTGTCCCTTGTATG
>JALJEH010000039.1:158028-163028 GCA_023631565.1 Gymnocephalus cernua | reverse complement strand
GTGTGTGTGTGTGTGTGTGTGTGTGTGTGTGTGTGTGTGTGTGTGTGTGTGTGTGTGTGCCAGCTGTTTCCTTAGCAACCGAGGAATGTTCTAGAACAAACAGCCGGACGTGTGTTTGAGTTCAGCTGCTCCGGTTTATATTTCAAATGTATTTTAGTTGAAATATCATGAAACCTGCTCACATCTTCACATATGTATATATATATATATATATATATATATATATATATATATATATATATATATATATATGTATATATATATATATATATATATATATATATATATATGTATAGCCACGAAAAAACGTCGACATACAGCGCCCTATTTTACCGCTCTGAGGTCACGGCGTGAAGCGCCTGGTGCAGGTGCGTTTAGGGCGTTTCCAAATCCACTTCTGCTAGTTTGACGGCGGTAAAAAGTGTCCGTGTGCCGGGCGCCTGGTTCTAAAGGGTTGTTCTTAGTGTCTTCATTAATCAGAGGTGTGTTCTGGGCGTAACATGCAATCAACCAATCAGAGATCATCTCCCATTCCCTTTAAAAGCCAGGCGCGTTTGGACCTTGGAGCATTGCTGTTATGATGGAGGATTTACACCCTAATATGTTTATTAGTAATCTTCTGCATGTGTGTGTGCTGCTGTGCGTCCCTGTGTGTGTAACAAGCATAGTGTGACCAGCGGCTACGCAGGAATAGTATTTTGGGCGGCCCGGTACTAAAGTCAGTGGGCCATTTTCTAAAAGACTAGAAGAAGCAAAAAGGACAAACTGAAAAAACACCTTTACCTTCCAACATATACTGCAATACAACGGCAATAACAGCAGTACTGTCTCTACAACATGCTCAACCTGCAGAGGTCAGTCTGAAGAGTTTATACACAACAATACAGACACCTAGATAGAAGTATTCAGACTAGGGCTGTCAGTTTAACGCGTTATTAACGGCGTTAACGCAAACCCATTTTAATGCCGATAATTTTTTTAACGCACGAGTAACGCATAGAGAGAGCAACGGGATCTGTTAGTCCACTTCTTTAACTGTCTATGGCCACGCCATGTCCCGCCCTACGAAGCAGCTGATTGGTTTGGTTTAGGCATTTCACCGCGAGTGGTGAGGATAGTGGATTGGTCAGGGGATAGGACCTGAACAAATGGAGTTACGTTACCTTCGACGCCTGGCCAATAGTAGTGATTGAAGGGCGGGTCTTGTAATTTCGCAGACCGGAAACAAAACAGACACAAGCCTCGGCCGGTTTTAGCTTGCTAGCCGCGTGGCTTGTAGGCTCGTGACGGCGATTATCTTCAGACCAAGCGAGTAGTGACTCTACAGTCAGAGAGAGAAACAAAGTGTCTCCTCTGTTCTTTCTGACCACGGTGGGAAACCTGCAGCAGGAAAACCCTCTCCTTGATTTTACGTTGGTTATGAACGAGAACGAGAACCAGGAAATGAATCACGGGAAACCAGTTGCTATGAGCCCATAGACAGTAGGACGAGCCACGCTCGCCTCAGGCATGAGGCAGTACTACCTGTAGTACTATCTGCAGGACTATCTGCAGTACTACCTGCAGATAGTCCTGCAGATAGTACTACAGGTAGTACTATCTGCAGGACTATCTGCAGTACTACCTGCAATGGAACATCGAGGTAACAGCGTTACATTATGTGACAGATTATTAGATCCAAGTGTGAATGTTAGTGTAAAATTGAACATAACGTATATGACAATGATGTTTTCAATAAAAAAACAGTCACAAAGCAGCCGATCTACTTTTCCAGGCTGATAAGAGAATTAAAATGAGAAAATATAATGGGACAAAAAGAAATCAAGGGACATTTAGAATAGATAAAAATGTGCGATTAATAGCGAGTTAACTATGACATTAATGCGATTAAATATTTTAATTGCTTGACAGCACTAGTATCTTTTGGTATGCATTTCAGAAAAAAATGGTTAGGATTCAGGTGTAATTGCAAATAGTGATTAATCATGATTAATCCACTGAAAATTCTGATTAATTTGATTAAAAATTTTAATCATTTGACAGCCCTAATTCAGACTCAATCATATCAGCACCAGCAGAACCAGCAGAACCAGCAGAACCAGCAGCACCAGCAGAACCAGCAGCATCGGCTCTGCACCGTTATAGAATTAACCATTTTATTACACAAAGTGGCAGCTAACTAACTAACCATGAACCAAAGAAAAGTAAAAACTACGTCACTCACAGATCACTTATCTTCTCATTTAATCACTCCCTCCAGAAAAATGTGATTATGCGATCTCAGAATTCAACGCATAATCAGCCAAAGTCTGCATATTTATGCGGGGGGGGGGGGGGGGGGGGGGGGGGCGCATTTTTTGAAATACGCCTCACTTTCACCGCATAAATTGCCGATTTCCGCGAAAAATATGCGGGGCTTGCATGATTTCATAATCCCCGCATTTTGGTTGCAAAAAAGTCACATATATCTAGGGTTGGGTACCGAAACTTGGTGGCAGTAGGTCCCCGGTTCCGACGTAAACGGTAGTAACGAGACCGAATAAGAACGAAAATTTCGGTGCCTGACTTTCCACTCCACTGGACAGCAGGTAACGTTAGCCTAGCGTTGGCTAGCAGCGTGATTAAACACGTTACCATGCCGACAGGTGACGTTAAACAGTGTAAAGTGTGACTGTATATCAACAGTCTGCTCTGCAGCGCAGCAGCTGCCGACGTCGGAAACACACAGACGGTGCATTCACTGAAACTGGTAACCTACAGCCTCGCGGTGCATTCACTGAAACTGGTAACATACAGCCTCACGGTGCATTCACTGACACTTGTAACCTACAGCCTCACGGTGCATTCACTGACACTTGTAACCTACAGCCTCGCGGTGCATTCACTGAAACTGGTAACCTACAGCCTCGCGGTGCATTCACTGAAACTGGTAACCTACAGCCTCACGGTGCATTCACTGAAACTGGTAACCTACAGCCTCGCGGGGCATTCACTGAAACTGGTAACCTACAGCCTCGCGGTGCATTCACTGAAACTGGTAACCTACAGCCTCGCGGTGCGTTCACTGAAACTGGTAACCTACAGCCTCGCGGTGCATTCAAAGTTATTGTAAAATACCCTTTTCCCATCTGATGGTTGTTTTTGTCGTCCAACAGCAATTTACTGGTGAAATAAGTTATTGTGTATTATAAGTTATAGTTATTACATTACTATTAAATCATTTAATTTTGACCATATGGCCTTAGTAATAAACAATGTGTTAATCTTAAATGTCACCGGCTGCTGTTGAGTCGGCCTCTCCTTCTGGTTTCTTCTTCTTTTTTTAAAACTTTCTTAAAAAGTATCGGTTCAGGCACCGATTTAAAAGTACCGATTTAGCACCGGTATCAGAAAAAAACCCAACCCATTTTCCCCTGTTGCCATGGGAACGTTATGAAGTGACGTAATTTCTCCTAGTGAGAACACGGTGTTGGGGGGGAATCACTTTGTTTTCTCTTTTCATCAAACCGCAATTTTTGCAAGTTCCCGCAATTTCATCGCATAAAACTGCATAAATATCATATAGAGCATTTATTAAGAAAACGTGCCGCATAATCAAGGATTTTTGGCCAAAACAATCACAAAAAACTCAGTGTTTTTCTGGAGGGACTGATTAATGTGACGTGTTTCAGCTAGAAGCCATCATCAGTGTTCACCATTTCTTACTAAGTATGAAGGTTGCTAGGTTACTTAAATAATAACACAGGAAGCATGAGACACGTTTGACTGACTGTTACCTCTGTGAGGGCCTCCTCTCTCTCTGATTGGCTGTCAGCTCCGCTGGGAATCGTCTGCACACGCTGCAGGAAAGCTCGTCCTTGTTTACACTCTACTCATCCAAGAACTTTGCCCACACCACGTTAACGAGGAGCCGTTGTTGTCACGGTAACTTGTAACGGTGCATTGTGTAAAAAGCCAGCTAGCTAACGTTAGCTGCTGAAGGCGGCGCGGACAGTGATGTTACCATAGCAACCAACTACGTCCCGAAGGCGTTTGATCTACTTGTTTGATTGTATGGTTTAAACATGTATGGTTTCGTTTTAATCAGACGAAAATACACATTAAACACACACAACTAGTTCTGTTATTACTTCTTTTTTTTACATACATTTGAATATTTTTCATAACAAAACGTATTTTGTTCAAACGCGTCTGGACGGACCAGTGCCGCCGTGGCCCGTTACTGCCTACGCTACACACCTCCCTGTAAGACCAGCACACCCAGAATGCACCTGAACACACCTCCCTGTAAGACCAGCATGCCCAGAATGCACCTGAACACACCTCCCTGTAAGACCAGCACGCCCAGAATGCACCTGAACACACCTCCCTGTAAGACCAGCACGCCCAGAATGCACCTGAACACACCTCCCTGTAAGACCAGCACGCCCAGAATGCACCTGAACACACCTCCCTGTAAGACCAGCACACCCAGAATGCACCTGAACACACCTCCCTGTAAGACCAGCACGCCCAGAATGCACCTGAACACACCTCCCTGTAAGACCAGCACGCCCAGAATGCACCTGAACACACCTCCCTGTCAGACCAGCACGCCCAGAATGCACCTGAACACACCTCCCTGTAAGACCAGCACGCCCAGAATGCACCTGAACACACCTCCCTGTAAGACCAGCACACCCAAAATGCACCTGAACACACCTCCCTGTAAGACCAGCACACCCAGAATGCACCTGAACACACCTCCCTGTAAGACCAGCACGCCCAGAATGCACCTGAACACACCTCCCTGTAAGACCAGCACGCCCAGAATGCACCTGAACACACCTCCCTGTCAGACCAGCACGCCCAGAATGCACCTGAACACACCTCCCTGTAAGACCAGCACGCCCAGAATGCACCTGAACACACCTCCCTGTAAGACCAGCACGCCCAGAATGCACCTGAACATTTTAGTTTTGATATATTTTAAATAAAGGTAAAGTTATTTCCACCGTGAA
>JALJEH010000039.1:150528-153028 GCA_023631565.1 Gymnocephalus cernua | reverse complement strand
CTCTATGGTTCACCTGAACACCAGACTATATCTCTACGGTTCACCTGACCACCAGATTATATCTCTACGGTTCACCTGAACACCAGATTATATCTCTATGGTTCACCTGACCACCAGATTATATCTCTATGGTTCACCTGAACACCAGATTATATCTCTACGGTTCACCTGAAGACCAGATTATATCTCTACGGTTCACCTGAACACTAGATTATATATCTATGGTTCACCTGAACACCAGATTATATCTCTACACCAGATTATATCTCTATGGTTCACCTGAACACCAGATTATATCTCTACACCAGGTTATATCTCTATGGTTCACCTGAACACCAGACTATATCTCTATGGTTCACCTGAACACCAGACTATATCTCTATGGTTCACCTGAACACCAGATTATATCTCTATGGTTCACCTGACCACCAGATTATATCTCTATGGTTCACCTGTACACCAGACTATATCTCTATGGTTCACCTGAACACCAGATTATATCTCTATAGTTCACCTGAACACCAGACTATATCTCTATGGTTCACCTGAACACCAGACTATATCTCTATGGTTCACCTGACCACCAGATTATATCTCTATGGTTCACCTGTACACCAGACTATATCTCTATGGTTCACCTGAACACCAGACTATATCTCTATGGTTCACCTGAACACCAGACTATATCTCTACGGTTCACCTGAACACCAGATTATATCTCTATGGTTCACCTGACCACCAGATTGTATCTCTATGGTTCACCTGAACACCAGATTATATCTCTATGGTTCACCTGAACACCAGACTATATCTCTACGGTTCACCTGACCACCAGATTATATCTCTATGGTTCACCTGACCACCAGATTATATCTCTATGGTTCACCTGAACACCAGACTATATCTCTATGGTTCACCTGAACACCAGACTATATCTCTATGGTTCACCTGAACACCAGATTATATCTCTATGGTTCAACTGAACACCAGACTATATCTCTATGGTTCACCTGAACACCAGACTATATCTCTACGGTTCACCTGAACACCAGATTATATCTCTATGATTCACCTGAACACCAGATTATATCTCTATGGTTCACCTGAACACCAGACTATATCTCTATGGTTCACCTGAACACCAGATTATATCTCTATAGTTCACCTGAACACCAGACTATATCTCTATGGTTCACCTGAACACCAGACTATATCTCTATGGTTCACCTGACCACCAGATTATATCTCTATGGTTCACCTGAACACCAGACTATATCTCTATGGTTCACCTGAACACCAGACTATATCTCTACGGTTCACCTGAACACCAGATTATATCTCTATGGTTCACCTGACCACCAGATTATATCTCTATGGTTCACCTGAACACCAGATTATATCTCTATGGTTCACCTGAACACCAGACTATATCTCTACGGTTCACCTGAACACCAGATTATATCTCTATGGTTCACCTGAACACCAGACTATATCTCTACGGTTCACCTGAACACCAGATTATATCTCGATGGTTCACCTGACCACCAGATTATATCTCTATGGTTCACCTGAACACCAGACTATATCTCTATGGTTCACCTGAACACCAGATTATATCTTTATGGTTCAACTGAACACCAGACTATATCTCTATGGTTCACCTGAACACCAGACTATATCTCTACGGTTTACCTGAACACCAGATTATATCTCTATGGTTCACCTGAACACCAGATTATATCTCTATGGTTCACCTGAACACCAGACTATATCTCTACGGTTCACCTGAACACCAGATTATATCTCTATGGTTCACCTGAACACCAGATTATATCTCTATGGTTCACCTGAACACCAGACTATATCTCTACGGTTCACCTGACCACCAGATTATATCTCTACGGTTCACCTGAACACCAGATTATATCTCTATGGTTCACCTGACCACCAGATTATATCTCTATGGTTCACCTGAACACCAGATTATATCTCTACGGTTCACCTGAAGACCAGATTATATCTCTACTGTTCACCTGAACACTAGATTATATATCTATGGTTCACCTGAACACCAGATTATATCTCTACACCAGATTATATCTCTATGGTTCACCTGAACACCAGATTATATCTCTACACCAGGTTATATCTCTATGGTTCACCTGAACACCAGACTATATCTCTATGGTTCACCTGAACACCAGATTATATCTCTATGGTTCACCTGAACACCGGATTATATCTCTATGGTTCACCTGAACACCAGATTATATCTCTATGGTTCACCTGAACACCAGATTATATCTCTATGGTTCACGTGAACACCAGATTATATCTCTATGGTTCACCTGACCACCAGATTATATCTCTATGGTTCACCTGAACACCAGATTATATCTGGTTGCTTTCTGAGAGAAATAAAATCATATTTTTAGTCAAAGCTTTATTTGTATTTGTGAGAAAAATGTTGAAAAAAATGAGTTCCTCTCTAGAGCGTTTT
>JALJEH010000039.1:145528-148028 GCA_023631565.1 Gymnocephalus cernua | reverse complement strand
GTTGGTGATGGTGATTTCAGGGCTGTTTCATGAAGACTTGAAACATTTAAATATTTATTTTACTAATGAGTTCCCCAAACTTTGACATTTGTTTTGCGGCTTCTTGCTGATTGTAAACTTAACGTTCCACAGAGTGAGACAGCTTCACTTCATTAACATCTCCAAGCATGCTCCATGCCGCGCACACACACACACACACACACACACACACACACACACACACACACAGAAAGTAATTTCAGTAAGGCGTCATAAAATACATTTAAACACTTGCAGCTTCAGTGTGAAAGAAGGGATTTAAATGTCTTTGTGCCTCAGAAGAAGTGTCTCTGCGTGTGTCTGTGTGTGTGTGTGTCTGTGTGTGTGTGTGTGTGTGTGTGTCTCTGTGTGTGTGTGTGTGTGTGTGTGTGTGTGTGTGTGTGTGTGTGTGTGTGTGTGTGTGTGTGTGTGTGTGTGTGTGTGTGTGTGTGTGTGTGTGTATCATTTCGAAGCGTTGACATTAAATAGCTGGAAGGCTCATTTTCTTTCTTTGTAACAGAAGGCACATTAAACACACACAGACACACACACAGACACACACACACACACACACACACACACTCCCCCGCAGGACAGTGTTAGCTCGTCAACAGATACGAGACCCAATCTGTTTAATCTGCTGCTTTGAATTTGCATCTTTATAACTAAATGAAGACACACACACACACACACACACACACACACACACACACACACACAGAGAGAGAGACACACACACACACACACACACACACACAGAGAGAGAGACACACACACACACACACACACACACACACACACACAGGCGTCCCCTGTATTAGATAGATGGTTATTGTTACTCCAGTCCTCTATGTATCCGTCCAGAGTTTTATCAGAGGAAATAAACGACAGTTTCAGGGGAGCAGATTGTTGTCGGGGCGTTCTCTTCCTCGACAGGAAATGAGAGATTCACAGTGTGTGTGTGTGTGTGTGTGTGTGTGTGTGTGTGTGTCTCTCTCTGTGTGTGTGTGTGTGTGTGTGTGTGTGTGTGTGTGTGTGTGTGTGTGTGTGTGTGTGTGTGTGCCTCTCTCTGTCTGTGTGTGTGTGTGTGTGTGTGTGTGTGTGTGTGTTTGTCTCTGTGTGTGTGTGTGTGTGTGTGTCTCTCTCTCTGTGTGTGTGTGTGTGTGTGTGTGTGTGTGTGTGTGTGTGTGTGTGTGTGTGTGTGTGTGTGTGTGTGTGTGTGTGTGTGTGTGTGTGTGCAGCAGTAATTAATCATAATGTGCAGTTATTGATCGACTTTATTCTCCCGTCGCTGTGATCAATAACTACAGGTCCTGAAAGTTAGAACGCAGTTAACCAATCACAGCTCGCCACAAGAGAGAGAGAAAGAGAGAGAGAGAGAGAGAGAGAGAGAGAGAGAGAGACAGAGAGAGAGAGAGAGAGAGACAGAGAGAGAGAGAGAGAGAGACAGAGAGAGAGAGAGAGAGAGAAGTAAATAAAGAAAAGACCCAATGAACAAAAGAACAAAACGAAGGAAAGAAACAGAATGTATCCATCATCTATCAGACCTATCAGACCTGTCAGACCTATCAGACCTATCAGACCTGTCAGACCTGTCAGACCTATCAGACCTGTCAGACCTATCAGACCTGTCAGACCTATCAGACCTATCAGACCTGTCAGACCTGTCAGACCTATCAGACCTGTCAGACCTAGCAGACCTATCAGACCTATCAGACCTATCAGACCTATCAGACCTATCAGACCTATCAGACCTGTCAGACCTATCAGACCTATCAGACCTATCAGACCTATCAGACCTGTCAGACCTATCAGACCTGTCAGACCTGTCAGACCTATCAGACCTATCAGACCTGTCAGACCTGTCAGACCTGTCAGACCTGTCAGACCTGTCAGACCTATCAGACCTATCAGACCTGTCAGACCTATCAGACCTATCAGACCTATCAGACCTGTCAGACCTGTCAGACCTATCAGACCTATCAGACCTGTCAGACCTATCAGACCTGTCAGACCTATCAGACCTGTCAGACCTATCAGACCTATCAGACCTGTCAGACCTATCAGACCTATCAGACCTATCAGACCTATCAGACCTATCAGACCTAGCAGACCTATCAGACCTAGCAGACCTATCAGACCTATCAGACCTGTCAGACCTATCAGACCTATCAGACCTATCAGACCTGTCAGACCTATCAGACCTATCAGACCTGTCAGACCTATCAGACCTATCAGACCTATCAGACCTATCAGACCTATCAGACCTATCAGACCTAGCAGACCTATCAGACCTATCAGACCTGTCAGACCTATCAGACCTATCAGACCTATCAGACCTAGCAGACCTATCAGACCTATCAGACCTAGCAGACCTATCAGACCTATCAGACCTAGCAGACCTATCAGACCTAACAGACCTGTCAGACCTGTCAGACCTCAGGTGATGGGCCAGACAAAGAATGGAAGAGGTAGAGCTACC
>JALJEH010000039.1:117066-124566 GCA_023631565.1 Gymnocephalus cernua | reverse complement strand
GTGGGTCAGAACCTTTAGACTCTGGCACGCCGTCTGGTTGGTGATCAGAACCTTTAGACTCTGGCACGCCGTCTGGTTGGTGGGTCAGAACCTTTAGACTCTGGCACGCCGTCTGGTTGGAGGGTCAGAACCTTTAGACTCTGGCACGCCGTCTGGTTGGTGATCAGAACCTTTAGACTCTGGCACGCCGTCTGGTTGGTGGGTCAGAACCTTTAGACTCTGGCACGTCGTCTGGTTGGTGGGTCAGAACCTTTAGACTCTGGCACGCCGTCTGGTTGGCGGTCAGAAACTTTAGACTCTGGCACGCCGTCTGGTTGGCGGGTCAGAACCTTTAGACTCTGGCAATGTTTCCCACGTTGTTGCTTTAATAATCTTTACTTCAGAGATGACCTCTGCTTCTTCTTCTTCTTCTTCTTCTTCTTCTTCTTCTTCTTCTTCTTCCTCCACACATGCATGCATAAAACATGGCGTTAATCTGACGTCTTCTCCGCTCCGTGTTTGTATTCCAGCAATTTAAAAAATGCATAAATCTTTGTTGCCTTTAATCTCCCCACAAATCCACGTCAGACGGAGAATTATCTCCAGCAACAGAAGGAGGAAAGTTGCAGCGCCACGGGACTCTGTCGGTGTGTTTGTGGTCGGTCCGGGGCGGATTAAAGCCGTTAGCGAGAGGATCCCCGGGCGCCGCTGGAGACGCAGCAGCCCCCCCGCCCCCCCTCCATCGCGGGGATTAACTCTCCTTTTGTTTAACGTGTGAGACGGAGGAGGATTTGTGTCTCTGAGAGCGCACGGCGCTAAGAGGTCTGTCACCGAGATCCAAATCTCCCCCGCTCCCTGAACTCACCACGGGACCGTCTTTAAAAAAGAGGTCACGCTCGCCAACAGGAAGACACAATCTCAGAGGGAACTACGGCCTCAACCAGACAGCTGATCGCACAAAATGTTGGAAAAAGGAACAAAAATGACAATAAACATGAAGAAGAAGTTATGGTCAGAAACAGACGACCAATCACAGAAGACCACAAAGTCCTGCAGACGAAAGATGTTTAGTGTTGAAAGTGTAAAAAGTTAAATTACATCTGAATTAGTCTCCTAACGTCTATTTACACACACACACACACACACACACACACACACACACACACACACACACACACACACACACAGAGACACACACACACACACACACACACACACACACACACACACACACACACAGAGACACAAACACACACACACACAGCTGAGCGTCTCCACTTTCACTCCTATAACTGAACACCACAGGACCGAATATATGAATCTAAATATAAATACAGACTCACAAACACTTTCACTTCACACATGTCTGTATGTGTGTGTGTGTGTGTGTGTGTGGGGGGGGGGGGGGGGGGGTACATTGGCTTAAGAAGTCATATGACCTTCCCACACAGAGTTCAGTGGGTCAGTTTCGTGTCATCTAAAAAAAACATAGAGATATAGTCAAACACAGGTATATATATATATATATATATATATATATATATATATATATATATATATATATATATATATTACATGGCTTGGTTGAATTCTAATGTACAACCCCAAATCAGAAAAAGTTGGGACAGTATGAAAAACACAAATAAAAAAAGAAAGTAGTGATCTCTAAATGTACTTTGACTTGTATTTCATTGCAGACAATGTGAACACAAAATATTTCATGTTTTGTCTGGTCAACTTAATTTCATTTGTAAATATACATCCTTTCCTGCCATTCAGACCTGCAACACATTCCAAAAAAGGTTGGGACAGGAGCAACTTAGGGCTAGTAATCAGGTAAATTGGTTAAATAATGATGTGATTTGAAACAGGTGATGTCAACAGGTGATTGTAATTATGATTTGGTACAAAAGCAGCATCCAAGAAAGGTCTAGTCCTTTAGGAGCAAAGATGGGCCGAGGATCGCCAGTTTGCCAACAAATACGTGAGAAAATTATTGAAATGTTTAAAAACAATGTTCCTCAAAGAAAGATAGGAAGACATTTGCTTATTTCACCTTCAACAGTGCATAACATAATTAAAAGATTCAAGGAATGAGGAGGAATTTCAGTGTGTAAAGGACAAGGGCGCAAGCCTAAGCTGAACAACCGTGATCTCCGATCCCTCAGGCGGCACTGCATCAAGAATCGTCATTCATCTATAAGTGATATCACCACATGGGCTCAGGACTACTTTGGCAAACCTTTGTCAAGTACCACAATACGTAGTTACAGCCACAAATGCCAGTTAAAACTGTACTGTGCCAAAAGGAAGCCCTATGTTAACAGTGTCCAGAAGCGCCGTCGACTTCTCTGGGCTCGGAGGCATCTGGGATGGACCATCACACAGTGGAAACGTGTACCGTGGTCAGATGAATCAGTATTTCAGGTATTTTTTGGGAGAAATGGACGCCGTGTGCTCCGGACCAAAGAAGAAAAGGATCATCCAGACTGTTACCAGCAACAAGTCCAAAAGCCAGGGTCTGTCATGGTATGGGGTTGTGTCAGTGCCCTTGGCAAAGGTAACTTGCACTTCTGTGATGGCACCATTAATGCTGAAAAGTACATGGAGATTTTGGAGCACAATATGCTGCCTTCAAGAAGACATCTTTTCCAGGGACGTCCATGCATATTTCAACAAGATAATGCAAAACCACATTCTGCACATATTACAAAGTCCTGGCTGCGGAGGAAGAGGATACGGGTACTTGACTGGCCTGCCTGCAGTCCCAACCTGTCTCCAATAGAGAATGTGTGACAACGAAGACCCCGTACTGTTGCCCACCTTAAGACTTGTTTGCAGGAAGAATGGGACAAAATTCCACCTGAAACACTTTATCACTTGGTGTCTTCAGTCCCTAAACGTCTTCTAAGTGTTGTGAAAAGGAACGGCAACATTACAAAGTGGTAAATGCTTTACTGTTCCAACTTTTTTTGAAATGTGTTGCAAGAACCAAAATAGGAATTTTGTTTTTTTGAAACAAAAACAATAAAAATCATGAGGAACACATTAAATGATGTGCTGTTGTATTGTCTGCAATGAAATACAAGTCAAAGTACATTTAGAAATCACTACTTTCTTTCTTTATTTGTGTTTTCCATACTGTCCCAACTTTTTCTGATTTGGGGTTGTATAATGCGGTCTGTAATTTCTTGATAACAGACCGTTGCAAAAGCAGAGCGTTGCCATGGACACAGTTCTGTTCACTCTGGAGGACAGCTATCTATCAATCAATCAATCAATCTATCAATCAATCTATCAATCCTCTGAAAGAAGTCCTGATAATTTATCAGCTGTGGCAAAAAGTGGGGAAACGTGGAGCAACTTCTGTCCTCCAATTCAAGCAATGACAGCAGATCTGGTGAGAACCATCGCTACATCTATATATACGGTCTATGATCTCTACATCTATATATACGGTCTATGATCTCTACATCTTTATATACGGTCTATGATCTCTACATCTATATATACGGTCTATGATCTCTACATCTTTATATACGGTCTATGATCTCTACATCTTTATATACGGTCTATGATCTCTACATCTTTATATACGGTCTATGATCTCTACATCTTTATATACGGTCTATGATCTCTACATCTTTATATACGGTCTATGATCTCTACATCTTTATATACGGTCTATGATCTCTACATCTTTATATACGGTCTATGATCTCTACATCTTTATATACGGTCCATGATCTCTACATCTTTATATACGGTCTATGATCTCTACATCTATATATACGGTCTATGATCGCTACATCTTTATATACGGTCTATGATCTCTACATCTATATATACGGTCTATGATCTCTACATCTATATATACGGTCTATGATCGCTACATCTTTATATACGGTCTATGATCTCTACATCTATATATACGGTCTATGATCTCTACATCTTTATATACGGTCTATGATCTCTACATCTTAATATACGGTCTATGATCTCTACATCTTTATATACGGTCTATGATCTCTACATCTTTATATACGGTCTATGATCTCTACATCTTCATATACGGTCTATGATCTCTACATCTTTATATACGGTCTATGATCTCTACATCTTTATATACGGTCTATGATCTCTACATCTTTATATACGGTCTATGATCTCTACATCTTTATATACGGTCTATGATCTCTACATCTTTATATACGGTCTATGATCTCTACATCTTTATATACGGTCTATGATCTCTACATCTTTATATACGGTCTATGATCTCTACATCTTTATATACGGTCTATGATCTCTACATCTTTATACGGTCTATGATCTCTACATCTATATATACGGTCTATGATCTCTACATCTTTATATACGGTCTATGATCTCTACATCTTTATATACGGTCTATGATCTCTACATCTTTATATACGGTCTATGATCTCTACATCTTTATATACGGTCTATGATCTCTACATCTTTATATACGGTCTATGATCTCTACATCTTTATATACGGTCTATGATCTCTACATCTTTATATACGGTCTATGATCTCTACATCTTTATATACGGTCTATGATCTCTACATCTTTATATACGGTCTATGATCTCTACATCTTTATATACGGTCTATGATCTCTACATCTTTATATACGGTCTATGATCTCTACATCTATATATACGGTCTATGATCTCTACATCTTTATACGGTCTATGATCTCTACATCTATATGTACGGTCTATGATCTCTACATCTTTATACGGTCTATGATCTCTACATCTTTATACGGTCTATGATCTCTACATCTATATGTACGGTCTATGATCTCTACATCTTTATACGGTCTATGATCTCTACATCTTTATATACGGTCTATGATCTCTACATCTTTATATACGGTCTATGATCTCTACATCTTTATATATGGTCTATGATCTCTACATCTTTATACGGTCTATGATCTCTACATCTTTATATACGGTCTATGATCTCTACATCTATATGTACGGTCTATGATCTCTACATCTTTATACGGTCTATGATCTCTACATCTTTATATACGGTCTATGATCTCTACATCTTTATATACGGTCTATGATCATTACATCTTTATATACGGTCTATGATCTCTACATCTTTATATACGGTCTATGATCTCTACATCTTTATATACGGTCTATGATCGCTACATCTTTATATGCGGTCTATGATCTCTACATCTTTATATACGGTCTATGATCTCTACATCTATATATACGGTCTATGATCTCTACATCTATATATACTGTCTATGATCTCTACATCTTTATATACGGTCTATGATCTCTACATCTTTATATACGGTCTATGATCTCTACATCTATATATACGGTCTATGATCTCTACATCTTTATATACGGTCTATGATCTCTACATCTATATATACGGTCTATGATCTCTACATCTTTATATACGGTCTATGATCTCTACATCTTTATATACGGTCTATGATCATTACATCTTTATATACGGTCTATGATCTCTACATCTTTATATACGGTCTATGATCTCTACATCTTTATATACGGTCTATGATCTCTACATCTTTATATACGGTCTATGATCTCTACATCTTTATATACGGTCTATGATCTCTACATCTATATATACGGTCTATGATCTCTACATCTATATATACGGTCTATGATCTCTACATTTTTATATACGGTCTATGATCTCTACATCTTTATATACGGTCTATGATCTCTACATCTATATATACTGTCTATGATCTCTAAATCTATATATACGGTCTATGATCTCTACATCTTTATATACGGTCTATGATCTCTACATCTTTATATACTGTCTATGATCTCTACATCTATATTTACGGTCTATGATCTCTACATCTTTATATACGGTCTATGATCTCTACATCTTTATATACGGTCTATGATCTCTACATCTATATATACGGTCTATGATCTATACATCTTTATATACTGTCTATGATCTCTACATCTTTATATACGGTCTATGATCTCTACATCTATATGTACGGTCTATGATCTCTACATCTTTATACGGTCTATGATCACTACATCTTTATATACGGTCTATGATCTCTACATCTATATATACGGTCTATGATCTCTACATCTATATATACGGTCTATGATCTCTACATCTTTATATACGGTCTATGATCTCTACATCTTTATATACGGTCTATGATCTCTACATCTTTATATACGGTCTATGATCTCTACATCTATATGTACGGTCTATGATCTCTACATCTTTATATACGGTCTTTGATCTCTACATCTATATATACGGTCTATGATCTCTACATCTTTATATACGGTCTATGATCTCTACATCTATATATACGGTCTATGATCTCTACATCTATATATACGGTCTATGATCTCTACATCTTTATATACGGTCTATGATCTCTACATCTTTATATACGGTCTATGATCTCTACATCTTTATATACGGTCTATGATCTCTACATCTATATATACGGTCTATGATCTCTACATCTATATATACGGTCTATGATCTCTACATCTTTATATACGGTCTATGATCTCTACATCTTTATATACGGTCTATGATCTCTACATCTTTATATACGGTCTATGATCTCTACATCTTTATATACGGTCTATGATCTCTACATCTTTATATACGGTCTATGATCTCTACATCTATATATACGGTCTATGATCTCTACATCTTTATATACGGTATATGATCTCTACATCTATATATACGGTCTATGATCTCTACATCTTTATATACGGTCTATGATCTCTACATCTATATATACGGTCTATGATCTCTACATCTTTATATACGGTCTATGATCTCTACATCTTTATATACGGTCTATGATCATTACATCTTTATATACGGTCTATGATCTCTACATCTTTATATACGGTCTATGATCTCTACATCTTTATATACGGTCTATGATCTCTACATCTTTATATACGGTCTATGATCTCTACATCTTTATATACGGTCTATGATCTCTACATCTATATATACGGTCTATGATCTCTACATCTATATATACGGTCTATGATCTCTACATTTTTATATACGGTCTATGATCTCTACATCTTTATATACGGTCTATGATCTCTACATCTATATATACTGTCTATGATCTCTAAATCTATATATACGGTCTATGATCTCTACATCTTTATATACGGTCTATGATCTCTACATCTTTATATACTGTCTATGATCTCTACATCTATATTTACGGTCTATGATCTATACATCTTTATATACTGTCTATGATCTCTACATCTTTATATACGGTCTATGATCTCTACATCTATATGTACGGTCTATGATCTCTACATCTTTATATACGGTCTATGATCTCTACATCTATATATACGGTCTATGATCTATACATCTTTATATACGGTCTATGATCTCTACATCTTTATATACGGTCTATGATCTCTACATCTTTATATACGGTCTATGATCTCTACATCT
>JALJEH010000039.1:64566-109566 GCA_023631565.1 Gymnocephalus cernua | reverse complement strand
TTCCAACTGTACTTTAAATATCTGTAATATAACATTCATCTGTATTTATTCTCAAATTATAAATGTATTTTATTTACTAATTCTTTCGATTTTGACATTTCATTTTATTGTGTCAATGACAGGAAGTGTCTGCTGGTTTTCAGAATAAAATCAGGTTCTATTTAAAGTCTCAGTAGAGGGAACATTAAAGGCTCGATGCTGCCACCTGCTGGTCACTGTTACACATTTAAAACTGCTTCTAAACACTTTATGAAGCTTCACAAGTTCTGTTGTTGCTGCTGACAGACTCAGATTATTATTATAAGAGTCCGACAACATTATGGGATGGATCCCTACAGAGATAGACCTTTTAGTTACAGAGTAAGATCCTTTTAGTTTAACATGAAACAGCCCCGAAATCACCATCACCAAACTACACCAGACTCCATGTAAATAATCAGGACTTTTAGCGTGTATAGAGCCAGACTCCATGTAAATAATCACTACTTTTAGCGTGTATAGAGCCAGACTCCATGTAAATAATCACTACTTTTAGCGTGTATAGAGCCAGACTCCATGTAAATAATCACTACTTTTAGCGTGTATAGAGCCAGACTCCATGTAAATAATCACTACTTTTAGTGTGTATAGAGCCAGACTCCATGTAAATAATCACTACTTTTAGCGTGTATAGAGCCAGACTCCATGTAAATAATCACTACTTTTAGCGTGTATAGAGCCAGACTCCATGTAAATAATCACTACTTTTAGCGTGTATAGAGCCAGACTCCATGTAAATAATCACTACTTTTAGCGTGTATAGAGCCAGACTCCATGTAAATAATCACTACTTTTAGCGTGTATAGAGCCAGACTCCATGTAAATAATCACTACTTTTAGTGTGTATAGAGCCAGACTCCATGTAAATAATCACTACTTTTAGCGTGTATAGAGCCAGACTCCATGTAAATAATCACTACTTTTAGCGTGTATAGAGCCAGACTCCATGTAAATAATCACTACTTTTAGCGTGTATAGAGCCAGACTCCATGTAAATAATCACTACTTTTAGCGTGTATAGAGCCAGACTCCATGTAAATAATCAGGACTTTTAGTGTGTATAGAGCCAGACTCCATGTAAATAATCAGGACTTTTAGCGTGTATAGAGCCAGACTCCATGTAAATAATCACTACTTTTAGCGTGTATAGAGCCAGACTCCATGTAAATAATCACTACTTTTAGCGTGTATAGAGCCAGACTCCATGTAAATAATCAGGACTTTTATCATCGTAAAACACACTTCATTCAAAGTGGACAGAAACTAAAAAAACTACACCCTAAAAGTAGTGATTATTTACATGGAGTCTGGCTCTATACACGCTAAAAGTAGTGATTATTTACATGGAGTCTGGTGGGTTTGGCGGTTGAGTGGTTTCTGGGTAAACAGGAAGAGTTTAACTCTTCAACATGAAGCTGTATTTGATTGGACAGGACATGCTGCTCCCACCAAACTATCTTCACTCAACAACATCATGTTTTCTCTTCTACATTCAGAAGTCCCATTGACAAAAATAAAGTTTTGTTCACCAACAGCAGCCTCGAGATACAACAAATCTTTTTTAAAGTAATACTCACGTAATGACCCCGGGGGGGGGGGGGGGGTGTCTATACCTGGGAGACCAGACATGATGAATCCTGTCATCTGCGCTCCATTGATCAGGTCTTTTCATACTTTAGAGTTGATTCTGATCAGCTGATCTGTTCAGAGTTATTCAACCCAAAGTTCACAGGAGCAGCTGTTCACCCCTTTCTTTCTTTCTGTCTTTGTCTGTCTCTCTAACCTCTCTGTCTGTCTGTCTGTCTGTCTGTCTGTCTGTCTGTCTGTCTGTCTGTCTGCCTGTCTGTCTGTCTGTCTGTCTGTCTGTCTGTCTGTCTGTCTCTCTAACCTCTCTGTCTGTCTGCCTGTCTGTCTGCCTGTCTGTCTGTCTGTCTGTCTCTCTAACCTCTCTGTCTGTCTGTCTGTCTGTCTGCCTGTCTGTCTGTCTGTCTGTCTCTCTAACCTCTCTGTCTGTCTGTCTGTCTGTCTGTCTGTCTGTCTGTCTGTCTGTCTGTCTCTCTAACCTCTCTGTCTGTCTGTCTGTCTGTCTGTCTGTCTGTCTGTCTGTCTGCCCCCTGCTGGACAGTCTGTGCTGTCCCTGGTGGACGCAGTCAGCAACTACACACAGCTGATTATAAAACATCATTCAGTCAATAAATCAACAAATAATAACTTCAACAGGTAAACACTTTATTTATTCAGTTTTCTATCTTTCTGAAACCAGAACACAACATGTGTTGTTTACAGAGAAAAAGGGAATTATTCAAATGTGAGTAAGACCCCCCCCCCCCCCCCCACCCTTTTCATGTCTAAACTGTCCTACCAAATAAAGGCCGAAGTTGACAAAAATAATCTTAAAAAAACACTAACGCTTTCCCAGACTTTTTTAAAAGCTTTTTCTGACCGATTTCTCATGTTTTCCCGATGTTTTGATGTTTTGATGTTTTTGCAGATATTTTCTGCGAGTTATTTGTTTTTTTCCCAACAACATTTGTCACAAATGCTATAAAATTGACTAAAACTGACCCAAAATTGACCCAAATTCAATGAAAGTAGTGAACTGATCATTCATGTAACTTGTGGAGAGCGTTGTCTGGAAACATTCACGTTACTTTTTTGACATTTTGGTTGAAAGAAACTCAAACTTCTGATATAGAAACTTTTTTAAAAATGGGTCAAATTAGACCCGAAGACAACAGAGTTAAAACCAGTCAAAGGAACCAATGTTTGGGACAGTTTGTCTCTTTCCTGCTTCAACGTGACACAACGGCAGAAACACAATACCAGTTAATCTGTGACTGTCGTAGTTCTGATATAGAAAGTTTGACCCGAGGACAACAGGAGATTTAAAGGAAAGTTAAAAACCTCAGGTGTTAATAAGCCCCGCCCCTATGTGTTAATTAGCCCTGCCCTAAGTTGTTAATAGGCCCCGCCCCCTGCCCTCAGGTAGCTGAACAGGGTGCTAAGCCCCCCCCCTTCCAGCGCCTCCCTGACAGGTTTCTGCAGCGGGTTGTGGACAAGGTGCAACCCTTTATCCAAAGGATGGACGGCAAGTCTCTGCAGCCGGGACAGACGGAACAACTCCTACATCAGAGGGGAAGATATATAACGTTACACACTTCCTGTCTAAACACAGGGAGGGGAAGATATATAACGTTACACACTTCCTGTCTAAACACAGGGAGGGGAAGATATATAACGTTACACACTTCCTGTCTAAACACAGGGAGGGGAAGATATATAACGGGACACACTTCCTGTCTAAACACAGAGAGGGGAAGATATATAACGTTACACACTTCCTGTCTAAACACAGGGAGGGGAAGATATATAACGTTACACACTTCCTGTCTAAACAAAGAGAGGGGAAGATATATAACGTTAAACACTTCCTGTCTAAACACAGGGAGGGGAAGATATATAACGTTACACACTTCCTGTCTAAACACAGGGAGGGGAAGATATATAACGTTACACACTTCCTGTCTAAACACAGGGAGGGGAAGATATATAACGGGACACACACACCTGTGGGACGTCCTTGATGTCGTTGAAGTCCAGATTCAGCAGCTCCAACCTGCGGAGATCAGATCAGCTGTTTAGTGTTGCTCAGGTGTGTGAGGTGGTGTTACCTTGGCAACACATTCTCAACCGGTCCGCATGAAAGCTACAGAGCAGAGTCGTATCAGCGTAAGTTTGTAGTCCAGTTGGCTGTGAGCCCGAGGTGCGTCTGCGCCGCTACCCGGAGGCGCCACGGCCTCCTGTGTGCAATCGCTGCCGTTCAAGTCAATATTTGATAAAGACCGAACCCGACGGGTCGTAATTTCTATCATTTTAAACGGGCAGGCTTGGGCTTGCGCTCCGGGTTGTGCGGTAAATGAGCGGTCAGGTGATGGACTCTGGCGATTGCGTTTTGGTTGCACCTTTTTATTGGCGCCTCGGCCTATTTATATTTGTTTTGGTGATTGTGGAGAGAGGCGGCCGCAAACAAGTCCCATCTCTGTTTGTCTAAGGTCTAATCATAACTAAGTGAGTCAGGGTATGCCTAGCCCCCCCCCCCTCCCCCCCCCCCCCCCTTGTTACCTAGTGAGGCAGCAGAGCCTCCCCCGCCCCCCCCCTCCCCCCCCCCCCCCGTTACCTGGTGAGGCAGCAGAGCGCCCCCCCCCATTACCTGGTGAGGCAGCAGAGGGCTTTGGGCAGAGAGTGGAGGCTGTTTCCCTCCACGATGAGGATCTTTAACTCCACCAGAGACCGGATGTTCTCTGGTAGGTTCTCCAGATGATTACAGGCCAGGTGAAGAAACACCTGCAGACACACACACACACACACACACACACACAAACACACACACAAACACACACACACACACACACACAGTTTTTTTGACATTGATATTTTCTTTGTTTTCGTGACTCTAGTCCAGACTGAGAAGGATGTGGCGTACCAACGCCTTCATGCTGCAGACGCTGGCCGGGATGTGCGAGATGTTGTTGTGGCTGAGGTTGAGTTTCTTCAGGCGCGTCAGACTGCAGAGCGAGTCGGGCAGCGAGGACAACTGGTTGTTGGCCAAACTCAGAACCTGAGAGACCGAAAATACACTTTACATCTCTTTGATTCCAATCCAACAACATTCAACATTTCAAACATTAACGCACCAATTACAGCCACTTTAAACTATCCTACGTGTGTCTGCCGGTGCTTTAGGAGCATTTCAAACTCTCTTCAGGGTTCAGAGACTTTACTCACTGTAATATCACAAAAAACAGAAATGTCACAGTGAAAAGGGACAAAAAAGTCGAAAAAACATCAAGAAATGTGACAGAAAATGTCTAAAAAGGTTGAAAAAAGTTTAAAATATATGTGTCTGGATTTGAAAGCAGTAGTATTTCTAGCAGAGTGTAGCATAATATTAGCATTATATATTTACTTTAAACCTCCTCTGTGTGTCCGATGTTGTTTTAGGAGCAATAAGAACTCTTCTCAGGGTTCTGTATGAGGGGCCATCAGGGACATAATTCATAATTACATCACGTACAACTGAAACACTCTCACACACACAATACTGAAAAGCAAGGATTTGCCTTGTAGTAGTATGTATGAGAGTATTTGAGTAGTACGTATGTGTGCGAGGTAACTGTGACTAATGGCCCTGATGACCCCTCATATATTCAGCAGCAGTACCTCGAGTTGCGTGCACGCTCCCAGCTCTGCAGGAACTTCCGTCAGTCTGTTTCTGTAGACGAATAAAACTCTGAGTTTCTTCAGCTGTCCGATCTCTGCCGGCAGGCTGGCGAGCTGCACACAGACACACAACTTTAAATTAACTTTATTAAACTGACACACAGACACAAACGCATCATTCTTAATAAACATGCAGACACAGAAAACACAGACGATGCTTTCAGACCCGAATAATCAGCGTGACGCCTGAAGTTCATGTTTCCGTCAGCTGACGCGTTGGATCGATGGCTGAAGAGGGAGCGAGAGGGTTGTTTTTGGGGATATTTTGGCAGTTCGGTGGTCAGTGAATTATTTAACCCTTGTGTTGCGGCCTCCGACGCAACTTTGCTCGGAGCCACTATGTCAGGAGCGAGGACTGTCTCGGACGTGCAGCAGCTGACTCGTAAACAACTTAAATGTTTATTATGTTCGAAGTTCGTTCTGTCCCTTCTACTCCCGCCATGTCATTACAAATCACTTCCACACTACCACCTGTACAGGTGATCAGCCAAAGTAGGCGGAGCTGAGACACCATATGCGTACTCTGATTACAAATCCAGAACCAGGCAATATCTTAAAGTGCCAATATTATGAAAAAATCTATTTTTCTGGGATTTGGGGTGTTATTTTGTGTCTCTGGTGCTTCAACACACATACAAACTTAGAAATAAATCCATCCATGTTGTTCTGAGTGAGATACGGTTTCTGAATGATTCCTGCCTTCAGTCTCCAGGTGAGATGGTCAAAATCTGCATGCCTTTCTACGTCAGCAGCCGAGATGAGGTGGCTAACCACAACCGTTAGCATGCTAGCGCTAGCATGCTAGCTCTGATGCGCTGAGGCTACATTTTTTTGTTTAAACAGCGTTTTAATTCACGTCTTAGGTATAATTTCCTGTGAATGAGGTTTATTGACCATGAATTCCAAAATGAAGTGTAAAACTTTAGTGGTAGTAAGTTGGTGTTAGTGGTGTTTATACATGGTGGTGAAAAGAAGCGTTAAATGTCAAAAAAAATGCCAAAAGTGACAGAAAAAAAAGTCAGAAACGTTCACAGTTCACCGAAAACTACGTTACTGCCCAACAAAAACATCGGTGACATAAAAACCCTGAAAAAGTTACTTCAGAATTTTGTCTTAAAAATTGACCTTTTCAAAAATATTATTCGATTTTCTCTCTCAAAATATTCAGACTTTTTCTTTATCTCTCGAAGTAATCGAAGAAGCAGAAGATATTGATCTTTAGCAGACAAAAATGTCTCTGTTTTAGTGTCTCGTAAACGCTGCAGGAGCATATCATAGTGTGGGGGGGGGTCTGATACACCCATGATACACTTTTATGCACCACTTTACTGTGGAAATCCCTTTATTTAGCCGATGAGACGAAGAAAAACACGTATCACATATAAATATAATGTAAAGTATGTTTCGTGTTATTGGGTATTGTTAGATCTTTCTGAGTGGTATACTGTGTATACCTGCATATCACAGAGACTATATACTGTGTATACCTACGTATCACAGAGACTATATACTGTGTATACCTGCGTATCACAAAGACTATATACTGCGTATACCTGCGTATCACAGAGACTATATACTGCATATACCTGCGTATCATAGAGACTACACCACTGAGCTGGAGTGAAGATTGCTGGAGGACAGAAACTGGATCCTGGAGGATTAGTGGGGGGGGGGGGGGGATTATAATCTTTATATATCAGGACACAGCAGCTGCTGGGGGGGGGGGAGGGGGGGGGGGTACTGCCTTGCTCAGCGGCATGCTGACAGAGTTAAACCTGTAAAGACTCTGAGTCTCAGAGTCTTTACTAACTGTACCTGATTAGTTACAGTTACAGTCATAGTTACAGTTACAGTCATAGTTACAGTTACAGTTAAAGTTACAGTCGTCTCACGTGTCCAGACCTTCCTCCACAGCGCTGAGGCTACGTTTTTTGTTTAAACAGCGTTTTGAGACAAAAACCATGAAAAGAGTTGAAAAGTGTGACAAAAAGCGCCCAAAAAACGACAAACCCCTGTGTGTGATTTGTGCAGTACGTGCACGCTGCAGGTGTTGCAGGTATTGCAGGTATTGCAGGTGTTGCAGGTGTTGCAGGTGTTGCAGATGTTGCAGGTGTTACAGGTGTTGCAGGTGTTGCAGGTGTTGCAGGTGTTGCAGGTGTTACAGGTGTTACAGGTGTTGCAGATGTTGCAGATGTTGCAGGTGTTGCAGGTGTTGCAGGTGTTACAGGTGTTGCAGATGTTGCAGGTGTTGCAGGTGTTGCAGGTGTTGCAGGTGTTGCAGGTGTTACAGGTGTTGCAGATGTTGCAGGTGTTGCAGGTGTTGCAGGTGTTACAGGTGTTGCAGGTGTTGCAGGTGTTACAGGTGTTGCAGGTGTTGCAGGTGTTACAGGTGTTGCAGATGTTGCAGGTGTTACAGGTGTTGCAGGTGTTGCAGGTGTTGCAGGTGTTACAGGTGTTGCAGGTGTTTACCTGGTTCCCCCAGAGGTTGAGCACCTCCAGGTTGCAGAGCAGAGCCAGCTGAGGAGGAAGAAGCTTCAGACTGTTGAGTGAAAGATTCAACTTCTGCAACTCCAGCAGCTCCCACAGTTCATCTGGGATGTCCTGCACACAGATACTTTATGTTACCATATATACACTATATATATATATATATATATATATATATATATATATATATATATATATATATATATATATATATTACTATAATATGTACTTATAATAACATTCATACTTACAACTGTGTGTGTGTGTGTGTGTGTGTGTGTGTCTGTGTGTGTGTGTGTGTGTGTGTGTGTCTCTGTGTGTGCGTGTGTGTGTGTATCTGTGTGTGTGTGTGTGTGTGTGTGTGTATCTGTGTGTGTGTATATCTGTGTGTGTGTGTGTGTGTGTGTGTGTGTGTGTGTGTATCTCTCTGTGTGTGTGTGTGTATCTCTCTGTGTGTGTGTGTGTGTGTGTGTGTGTGTGTGTGTGTGTGTGTGTGTGTGTGTGTGTGTGTGTGTGTGTGTGTGTGTATATCTGTGTGTGTGTGTATCTGTGTGTCTCTGTGTGTGTGTGTGTGTACCTTGAGTCCTCTGCGAGCCAGACTCAGGACGTTGAATCCAAACTGTCTGAAGGCGAATCGACGGATTCTGTCAGCTGATGTCAGACTGTCCTCCCTCCCCACACTCCTCTTCTCCTCCTTCACCTCCGCTCTGCACACCGCTCCTCCCATCTCTCGCCCTCTTTCTCTTCCTCTTCACATTGTTATACGTTTTCAAGAAGCCAAAACGACAGCAGCAGAAGTTCTTCTGTACAAATGATCACAAACATAACTTAAACACATTAAAGTCTGGCAACACATTACACGACACAACAATCTTTTAGAGCTTTCTTTGTATCGTTCATCAATCACGGCAGGAACAAGAAACACAACAAGAACCTATTTACACGTCCAGCAGCAATATGAGGCCTTCTGCACACTGGCTACACACTGGCTACACACTGGCTACACACTGGATACACACTGGCTACACACTGGCTGAACACTGGCTACACACTGGCTGAACACTGGCTACACACTGGCTGAACACTGGCTGCACACTGGCTGGACACTGGCTACACACTGGCTGAACACTGGCTACACACTGGCTACACACTGGCTACACACTGACTGAACACTGGCTACACATCAGCTACACACTGGCTGAACACTGGCTGCACACTGGCTGGGCACTGGCTACACACTGGCTGAACACTGGCTGAACACTGGCTACACATTGGCTACACACTGGCTGCACACTGGCTACACACTGGCTACACACTGGCTGAACACTGGCTACACACTGGCTGAACACTGGCTACACACTGGCTACACACTGGCTGAACACTGGCTACACATTGGCTACACACTGGCTGAACACTGGCTGGACACTGGCTACACACTGGCTGAACACTGGCAACACACTGGCAACACACTGGCAACACACTGGCTACACACTGGCTGGACACTGGCTGAACACTGGCTGAACACTGGCTGAACACTGGCTGAACACTGGCAACACACTGGCTGAACACTGACTACACACTGGCTGAACACTGGCTACACACTGGCTACACATTAGCTGAACACTGGCTACACACTGGCTGAACACTGGCTGCACACTAGCTGAACACTGGCTGAACACTGACAACACACTGGCTGCACACTGGCTGCACACTGTCTACACACTAGCTGAACACTGGCTGAACACTGACTACACACTGGCTGCACACTGGCTACACATTGGCTACACACTGGCTGAACACTGGCTGAACACTGGCTACACACTGGCTGCACATTGGCTGAACACTGGCTGAACACTGGCTACACACTGGCTACACACTGGCTGAACACTGGCTGAACACTGGCTGAACACTGGCTGCACACTGGCTGCACACTGGCTGAACACTGGCTACACACTGGCTGAACACTGGCTGAACACTGGCTACACACTGGCTGAACACTGGCTACACACTGGCTGAACACTGGCTACACACTGGCTGAACACTGACTACACACTGGCTGCACACTGGCTACACACTAGCTGAACACTGGCTGAACACTGACTACACACTGGCTGCACACTGGCTACACACTGGCTACACATTGGCTACACACTGGCTGAACACTGGCTACACACTGGCTGAACACTGGCTACACACACTGGCTGAACACTGGCTGAACACTGGCTGAACACTGGCTGCACACTGGCTGAACACTGGCTACACATTGGCTACACACTGGCTGAACACTGGCTGCACACTAGTTGAACACTGGCTGAACACTGACTACACACTGGCTGCACACTGGCTACACACTGGCTGAAAACTGGCTACACATTGGCTACACACTGGCTGAACACTGGCTACACACTGGCTGAACACTGGCTACACACTGGCTACACACTGGCTGAACACTGGCTACACACTGGCTGAACACTGGCTGAACACTGGCTACACACTGGCTGAACACTGACTACACACTGGCTGCACACTGGCTACACACTGGCTACACATTGGCTACACACTGGCTGAACACTGACTACACACTGGCTTAACACTGGCTACACACTGGCTACACATTGGCTACACACTGGCTGAACACTGGCTACACACTGGCTTAACACTGGCTACACACTGGCTGAACACTGGCTGCACATTGGCTGAACACTGGCTGCACATTGGCTGAACACTGGCTGAACACTGGCTACACACTGGCTGAACACTGGCTACACACTGGCTACACACTGGCTGAACACTGGCTACACACTGGCTGAACACTGGCTACACATTGGCTACACACTGGCTGCACACTGGCTGGACACTGGCTGAACACTGGCAACACACTGGCTGCACACTGGCTACACGCTAGCTGAACACTGGCTGAACACTGACTACACACTGGCTGAACACTGGCTACACATTAGCTGAACACTGGCTACACACTGGCTGAACACTGGCTGAAAACTGGCTACACACACTGGCTACACACTGGCTGAACACTGGCTACACACTGGCTGAACACTAGCTGAACACTGGCTGCACACTAGCTGAACACTGGCTGAACACTGACTACACACTGGCTACACACTGGCTGAACACTGGCTACACACTGGCTGAACACTGGCTACACACTGGCTGAACACTGGCTACACACTGGCTGAACACTGGCTACACACTGGCTGAACACTGGCTGAACACTGGCTACACACTGGCTGAACACTGGCTGCTGCTGCTGCTCGCCTCGTCTGGACACATGGATGTTTCCCATAAATATAAATATATTCTGATCTGATTACAGCAAAGACAACGTCGGCAGTGAAATAGGCTCCAGAATATTTGGTTCTGGATTGACAGGTGACATATTTCAATATCAATAATTATTTATTATTATTTTACATTCATATATCTGCATTTATATCAAAACCTCGAGACTTTCAAACATCAACATGTCATTTATTAAATGTATTTGTGTCTAAATGACATATAAACATCTTTTCTTATTCTATTTTGTCTGGAAACTTCTAACACGCTTGTGTGGCGTGAAAAAGCGTTGGTTCCATCTCTAGCATGCACGCGTTTTCTGAGACGTGCGTGTCGCGCAGGCAGTGTGCACGCTCTAACCTGTTACCATGGGAGACGAAAAAAATGGACACGCAGGCACGTTGTCTTTGCTGTAATCAGATCAGAATATATTTATGTTTATGTTTATGGGAAACATCCATGTGTCCAGACAAGGCTAGCAGCAGCAGCGCCGCGTCAGACACGTTTCTGGTTTGTAAAGACAGAAAACGCCACGCAGCAGAAACGCCACGCAGCAGAAACGCCACGCTCACGCCACGCTCACGCCACGCTCACGCCACGCAGCCAGTGTGCAGGAGGCCTTAGGCTTCATCAGGACTTTTTGTGTCCACAAATATATACTTTCTATATATTTTTATAGTTATTTTAATCTCTCTTTTAGCTGTTTCTGGTCTGTACCGAGAGAACCTGAGCAGGTAGAGTAACAACATCACCAGACTCCAGGTAAATAATCAGGACTTTTAGAAGATTGTGAAACAGAACAGTGCAGTTGGACAGATAAAGCCCTGTAAAGATTCAGCTGCCAGAGACACACACTGATGTTTATACCGCATTATTATATTCATATACATCATATTTATATACATTATAGATGCTTTAAGATGCATAACAACATGTAGATGTCCTACCTCGTTATCAGAGTCACATGGAAGCTGCAGACGCACAAGTTTCTGCAGATTTTAAACAAATTGAAAGAAAAACAGTCCTAGAGTCTGCAGGTTTTCATTCTGGATCACGGCTGGACACACATTAGTGTTTCCAGATCTGAAGAGGAGGAAACATGTCACACACTCAGAGTCAAAGTCACAGTTACCGAGTGAAGACGATCCAGCTGGTTGTTTACAGAGAGGGAGAGAGGGTGTGTGTGTGTGTGTGTGTGTGTGTGCGTGTGTGTGTGTCTGTGTCTGTGTCTGTGTCTGCGTGTGTGTGTGTGTGTGTGTGTGTGTGTGTGTGTGTGTGTGTGTGTGTGTGTGTGTGTCCAGCTGAATGTAACACCTTCTTATTTCAGTCTAATAATAACCTTCATCAGTGTGAGTGTTATTATCACGTCTCTGTTTACCCCCCCCCCTCCTCCCCCCAGAAGAAGTTAAATTTGATTTTTGATATTTCAGCTGAAACTGAATGACAGTCAGTTATTATAAACTATCTTTACTATCCCCAGAGGGCACGAAAAAAAACCTGACAAAAGAAACGTGAGAAAAAAGTAAATGTGAGAAAAAGAAATATGAGAAAAAAACGTGATGAACAATAAAACGTGAATTAAAAAGTGTGTGTGTGTGTGTGTGTGTGTGTGTGTGTGTGTGTGTGTGTGTGTGTGTGTGTATATGTGTGTGTGTGTGTGTGTGTGTATGTGTGTGTGTGTGTGTGTGTGTGTGTCCATCCATCCATCCATCGTCGTCCGCTTATCCGTGGTCGGGTCGCGGGGGGAGCAGCTCCAGCAGTGAACCCCAAACCTCCCTTTCCCGAGCCACATTAACCAGCTCTGACTGGGGGATCCCGAGGCGTTCCCATGCCAGGTTGGAGATGTAATCCCTCCACCTAGTCCTGGGTCTTCCCCGAGGCCTCCTCCCAGCTGGACGTGCCTGGAACACCTCCCTAGGGAGGCGCCCAGGGGGCATCCTTACCAGATGCCCGAACCACCTCAACTGGCTCCTTTCGACGTGAAGGAGCAGCGACTCTACTCCGAGCTCCTCACGGATGACTGAGCTTCTCACCCTATCTCTAAGGGAGACGCCAGCCACCCTCCTGAGGAAACCCATTTCGGCCGCTTGTACCCTGGATCTCGTTCTTTCGGTCATGACCCAACCTTCATGACCATAGGTGAGGGTAGGAACGAAAACTGACCGGTAGATCGAGAGCTTTGCCTTCTGGCTCAGCTCTCTTTTCGTCACAACGGTGCGATAAACAGAATGTAATACCGCCCACGCTGCGCCGATTCTCCGACCAATCTCCAGCTCCATTGTCCCCTCACTCGCGAACAAGACCCCAAGGTACTTAAACTCCTTCACTTGGGGTAAGGACTCATTCCCTACCTGGAGAAGGCACTCCATCGGTTTCCTGCTGAGAACCATGGCCTCAGATTTAGAGGTGCTGATCCTCATCCCAGCCGCTTCACACTCGGCTGCAAACCGATCCAGTGAGTGCTGAAGGTCACAGGCCGATGATGCCATCAGGACCACATCATCTGCAAAGAGCAGCGATGAGATCCCCAGCCCACCGAACTGCAACCCCTCCATACCACGACTACGCCTCGATATCCTATCCATAAATACTACGAACAGGATTGGTGACAAAGCGCAGCCCTGGCGGAGGCCAACCCTCACCTGGAACGTGTCTGACTTACTGCCGAGAACCCGGACACAGCTCTCGCTTTGGTCATACAGAGATTGGATGGCCCTGAGAAGGGACCCCCTCACCCCATACTCCCGCAGCACCTCCCACAAAGTCTCCCGGGGGACCCGGTCATATGCCTTCTCCAGATCCACAAAACACATGTAGACTGGATGGGCATACTCCCAGGCTCCCTCCAGGATCCTTGCTAGAGTAAAGAGCTGATCCGTTGTTCCACGCCCAGGACGGAATCCGCATTGTTCCTCTTCAACCTGAGGTTCGACTATCGGCCGAACCCTCCTTTCCAGCACCTTGGAGTAGACTTTACCAGGGAGGCTGAGAAGTGTGATACCCCTGTAATTGGTACACACCCTCTGGTCCCCCTTTTTGAAGAGGGGAACCACCACCCCGGTCTGCCACTCCTTAGGCACTGTCCCAGACTTCCACGCAATGTTGAGTAGGCGTGTCAACCAAGACAGCCCCTCCACACCCAGAGCTTTCAGCATTTCTGGACGGATCTCATCAATCCCTGGGGCTTTGCCACTGTGGAGTTGTTTGACTACCTCAGTGACCTCCACCAGGGAAATTGACGACAATCCCCCGTCATCCTCCAGCTCTGCCTCTAACAAAGAGGGCGCATCAGCTGGATTTAGGAGTTCCTCAAAGTGCTCCTTCCACCGCCCTATTACCTCCTCAGTTGAGGTCAACAACGTCCCATCCTTACTGTACACAGCTTGGATGGTTCCCCGCTTCCCCATTCTGAGGTGGCGGACGGTTTTCCAGAAGCGCCTTGGTGCCGACCGAAAGTCCTTCTCCATGTCTTCTCCGAACTTCTCCCACACCCGCTGCTTTGCCTCTTTCACGGCAGAGGCTGCAGTCCTTCGGGCCCTTCGGTACCTTGCAACTGCCTCCGGAGTCCTCTGGGATAACATATCCCGGAAAGACTCCTTCTTCAGTCGGACGGCTTCCCTGACCACCGGTGTCCACCACGGTGTTCGAGGGTTACCGCCCCTTGAGGCACCTAAGACCCTAAGACCACAGCTCCCTGCCGCAGCTTCAGCAATGGAAACTTTGAACATTGTCCACTCAGGTTCAATGCCCCCAGCCTCCACAGGGATGCACGAAAAGCTCCGCCGGAGGTGTGAGTTGAAGGTCTGTCGGACAGGAGCTTCCTCCAGACGTTCCCAATTTACCCGCACCACCCGTTTGGGTTTACCAGGTCTGTCCAGAGTCTTCCCCCACCCCCTGACCCAACTCACCACCAGATGGTGATCAGTTGACAGCTCCGCCCCTCTCTTCACCCGAGTGTCCAAAACATACGGCCTCAGATCAGATGAAACGATTATAAAATCGATCATTGACCTTCGGCCTAGGGTGCTCTGGTACCAAGTACACTTATGAGCATCCCTATGTTCGAACATGGTGTTTGTTATAGACAATCCATGACTAGCACAGAAGTCCAATAACAGACAACCACTCTGGTTTAGATCAGGGAGGCCGTTCCTCCCAATCACGCCTCTCCATGTATCTCCGTCATTGCCCACATGTGCGTTGAAGTCCCCCAGCAGAACTATGGAGTCCCCCTCCGGAGCCCCATACAGGACTCCATTCAAGGTCTCCAAAAAGGCCGAATACTCTGAACTCTTGTTTGGTGCATATGCACAAACAACAGTCAGAGTTTTCCCCCCAACAACCCGCAGGCGTAGGGAGGCGACCCTCTGGTCCACCGGGGTAAACTCCAACGTTGCGGCGCTCAGCCGGGGACTTGTGAGTATCCCCACACCCGCCTGGCGCCTCACACCCTGGGCAACTCCGGAGAAGAAAAGAGTCCAACCCCTCTCCAGGAGTACGGTTCCAGAACCGAGACTATGCGTAGAGGTAAGCCCCACCAGATCCAACTGGTAGCGCTCCACCTCACGCACAAGTTCCGGCTCCTTCCCCCACAGCGAGGTGACATTCCATGTCCCCAGAGCAAGCCTCTGCTGCCCGGGTCTGGTCCGTCGAGGCCCCTGACCTTCACCGCCACCCGTGTGGCAGCGCACCCAACCCCAGCGGTTCCTCCCACAGGTGGTGGGCCCATGGGCTGGAGAGATAGGTGCCACGTAGCTTTTTCGGGCTGTGCCCGGCCGGGCTCCGTGGCAAACCCGGCCACCAGACGCTCGCTGACGAGCCCTCCCTCTGGGCCTGGCTCCAGACGGGGGCCCCGGGCTTCCTCCGGGCAGGGTCTCTCTATCCCTTCCTCGTTTTTTCATAGGGTTTTTTGAACCATTCTTCGTCTGGCCCCTCACCTGAGACCACTTTGCCATGGGAGACCCTACCAGGAGCACAAAGCTCCAGACAACACAGCCCTCAGGTTCATAGGGACACCCAAACCTCGCCACCACGATAAGGTGATGGTTCCCGGAGAGGCGTGTGTGTGTGTGTGTTTGTGTATATGTGTGTGTGTGTGTGTGTATGTGTGTGTGTGTGTGTGTGTGTGTGTGTGTGTGTTTGTGTATGTGTGTGTGTGTGTGTGTGTGTGTGTGTGTGTGTGTGTGTGTGTGTGTGTGTGTGTGTGTGTGTGTGTCCAGCTGAATGTAACACCTTATCTCAGTCTAATAATAACCTGCCTCAGTGTTATTATGAATATCTTTATTATCCCAGAGGGCTGTTTGGCTCCCAGCAGCAGAAATACACAACACACACCATCAATAAATAACAACTAATGGAAACGTTGCCCTAATGTTGCAATGAACTCCGTTCTGATTCTGATTTCTTCAGATTAATCTCAGCTCTCTGGACAGGACCGGATCCACCTGACGGAGAGCAGTGATCAGAGCCGAGCTGGCTGCTCGTCCTTTTCTTCTCACCGTGTCCATCACGTCTCTGGCTTTGTTTTCTCTGCCTTGTGTTCTGACTGAGTCCATTTCCTCATCAGTTATAACGCCACGCTCAAGGAGTTTATCCAGAAGCTGCTTCAGAACTGGATCAGACACTCGCTTTACAAACTGTGAGCGAACTAGCAACAGCTTGTCCTCTGGTGGGTCGCTGTCCTCTGGTGGGTCGCGGTCCTCTGCCGGGACGCGGTCCTCTGGTGGGTTGCGGTCCTCTGCCGGGACGCGGTCCACTGGTGGGTTGCGGTCCTCTGGTGGGTCGCGGTCCTCTGGTGGGTCGCGGTCCTCTGCCGGGACGCGGTCCACTGGTGGGTTGCGGTCCTCTGCCGGGACGCGGTCCACTGGTGGGTCGCGGTCCTCTGCCGGGACGCGGTCCTCTGGTGGGTTGCGGTCCTCTGCCGGGACGCGGCCCTCTGCTGGACCTGGAAGATAACCGGGGAGAAACACATTTTAACGTTGCTTGGGGTCATTTTTTCATAGACTTCTATAGAAACTCGTCTATATATCCACCACGTTCCACTTCCAGGAACGCTCCGGTGCCGCCGGATGTGCGTCCCCTTCCTCTGTCTCTGTGTTGGCGTTCTAACCTCCGGCTGATTTGTGAGGACTCTGGTTAACTGCTCCTCAGATCTCTGCAGGGTAAATCCAGACAGCTAGCTAGACTATCTGTCCAATCGGAGGTTACTGTTGCACGACTAAAACTACTACTACTCTGATCACCACAGGATGGCGCTAACACACACGCTGCAGGAAGTAAGTTCTACTTCCCCTCTGGACTGACTTTGTTTCCCAGAGAATAACGTTATCTCACATCCCGTTCACTGTTCAGGTCGCTACTCCAGGCTGCCGCCGCTACGGCCGACAGTAACGTTACACATAGCTAGCTAGATAGCTGCTTGTCTTGTTGTTTAACATAATTATTTTTATTGATTGGCAACTGTACACAATGTTATTGACTTTGGATCTTGCTAGCATAGCGTTAGCTAGCATAGCATAGCGTTAGCGTAGTGTTAGCTAGCATAGCGTAGCGTAGTGTTAGCTAGCATAGCGTTAGCCTTCTGGCTCGTAGCTGAGCTGAAGCGTTCTATCCGCTGACTATAAATATCTTTGGTTGCTAAGGGTGGCAAGTCGTATCTAAGGTCCTTCCTATTTTGACCCTCTGAAGTTACCGTTGATCACGCCTCGGCGTGAGACGGGACGGCGTGAGACGGGACGGCGTGAGCCGGGACGCTCCAGGCTGCAGCCATACGGTCTCTGGTTAAAACTGGTCAGATAAAGTCTGTAGGACGACTGCAGACCAAAGAACCGTCAGAGCAGAGTAACGATAATAGCAACAAGCATCAATCAATGAAAACTTTACCAATCAGCTCCACGTCGTGCTCCCAGACGCTCTGGCCTTCGTCTCGGACTCTTAACGTCACTTCTGGCGTGTTTATAGGCAGGCGGATCTCAAACGTCGGGTGGTAGTTTGGTCCAAACTCCAGCTCAAAACCTGCTTTCTGAGAAACCAGAAACAAGTGTGAGTTTCTCCAGAGAATCTGAAGTTACTGAGTGTGTCAGCATGGAAAGCAGTCCTGTATCAGTCAGCTTCAATCTGCTGAATGATCGGAGCAGTGGGCGTGGTCTCAGTAGTGGGCGTGGTCTCAGTGATGGGCGTGGTCTCAATAGCCCTGCAGTAGGCTAAGTAGTAGCCCAGACCTGTGACCTTTAGCTTAGCATATGAAGGTAGCTAGCATGCTGCCTTTGATTTACTATGGTTATGGTTATATTTGATTAGATTAGATTCAACTTTATTGTCATTGTGCAGAGTATAAGTACAAAGACAACGACATGCAGTTTGCGTCCGACCAGAAGTGCAAAAATAGCAGAAAGGTTTAATGTGATATACAAGTACAGACAGGACAATAAATATATTGCAGTGTTATAAGATTAGAATAAATATGGCTATGTAATATGAACAATGTATGAACAACATGTACATGTATGTGTATTCTAGTAGCAGTGACATTATACTAGTAGTACGAATAATATATATATATATATATATATATATAAAGTGGGCTATACAATTAACACACACAGGTTAATACCAATGGGTTATGTATTACACACCCCACCCAAAAAACTAAGAAAACAAACTCCCATATTTTGAACTAAATGTTGTAGTATGTAGTAGCCGATGATGATTACTGCGTATGTGTCATTTTAACCAAGATTATGCTGCAAGATGATTTTCTTCAACTACATTTAAGTTCCCTGTTATAGACTAACAGTGTTATTACAGGCAATATTAAAAATATCCAGTTTATTCCCATTAATTCCCATTAATTCCCGTTAATTCCCGGATTGGAAAGTTTCCAATCCGGGATGTTGCAACCCTGTTTACAGCACTAACAAAGACTTTTATTTTGAAATCCTTACCTGTGGCTGTATTTTCACGGCGTGAGGACATTGGACGGTGTAACTTTGATCTTTGATGAGTCGACACGTGGAAGGAACCGGGACGTTTCTAGACCGCCGATGTTGTTCTTTCACCTAAACACACACACACACAGAGACACACACACACACACACAGAGAGACACACACACACACACACACACACACAGAGACACACACACACACACACACACACACACACACACACACACACACACACACACGTCACAACATTTACATGTTTAAATCGAGTACACGCCACTCGTCAAAGGCGCCGTCTCAACCCTCGAAAACACGAAACTTTCAGCTTTTCTGGGTCAAAATTTAAAATACAAACTTTCTTTTTCAACGTTTTGGTCAAATGTTTTGACACTTTTCCAAAGTTTTGTCGGTTTTTCTCCATGTTTTAGAATCTTTTTCTGACATTTTTGTAACTTTCATCAACGTTCTGTTATCGTTTATTTATTTTTTAAATGCTATGAAATTAAATTAAAAAAAAACAATTTCAGTGAAAGTTGTGAACGGATCGTTTATGTAGCTGGTGAAGAGCGTTGCTATGGAAACGTCCATGTTATTGTCTTTTGATATTTTGGTTGAAAGAAAACCCAAATATCTGATATAGAAACTTTTTGAGTCAAGTTTGACCCGAAGACAACAGGAGAGTTAAAGGTACAGTACGTGATGTTAGTCCAATCCACTTCCTGTCAAATTCACCAAATATGTCGCCACGGTCACCTACACGTTGCTCTGAGCAACGACTACAGCGCCCTGGCTGCGTACACGCACACAGACAGTGTGCGCTGCGGAGGAAGGTCACGGCAGAGACTACAGTCCTTGTACCGCGCAGCCTTACCGTGCTCAGAGGGATGTTCCTCGGCAGGAGAAGCACGTTGAGGTTCTGCCTCTGTGTTGCTGGGTTTGGTTCTCCGAGGAACAGCAGAACTTGGCCCCTGACAGGTTTCGTCCACAACCTTTTAACGTATTTCCAGTTCAGGCCAAAGGCAGAGAGGTGAGGGACGTTTACAACCACGTGAGTGTCAGTAATCTCCAGCGGCTCGAGGATGCTCATCCCATCATCAGTGATGTGGACGACAGACAGCACGCCGTCAGGCAGCACGCCGTCAGGCAGCACGCCGTCCGGCAGCGGAGCTGTGGAGACACAGAGCTGTCAACGTTGTTGTGATTCATACACGTACAATGTTTGTCAATTCAATTCATTTTCATTTATAGTATGAAATCATAACAGGAGTTATCTCAGGACACTTTACAGATAGAGTAGGTCTAGACCACACTCTATAATTTACACAGACCCAACAATTCTAGTAATTCCATCAAGAGCATTTAGTGGGACAGGCGAGGAAGAACTCTCTTTTAGGGAGAAACCTGGACCGACCCGGACTCTTAGTGGGAGGTGTCTGACGGGCCGGTTGGGGGGGTGATGAACAGTCACAGTAAAGATAATGGATCAGTGAGTAGAAATGAGCGTGTCGGCTGCGTGGCATATATATATATATATATATATATATATATATATATATATATATATATATATATACAGCAATTGTAAGTCACTTTGGAGGAAAGCGTCACCTAAATGACATGTAATGTAATGTAATGTAAAGATGTGCTAATGAGGAAAGGCTGCCGACTTTGCTCTTTCTACGGACTAGAAGGAGCATCAAACAGCGGCTAAGATGATGTTGGAGTCAGTAGATGAGGAAGAACAGCTGATTATACAGCCTGCTTGCAAAGAAACAAAAAAAAAGAAGGTGAATGTTGGTCCTTTGAATAACGCCAGACATAGGTCACTTCCTCTCTAACTGGGACGTTTTATAAAGAATATGTCGAGGTCATTTCCTCTCTAACTGGGACGTTTTATAAAGAATATGTCGAGGTCACTTCCTCTCTAACTGGGACGTTTTATAAAGAATATGTCGAGGTCATTTCCTCTCTAACTGGGACGTTTTATAAAGAATATGTCGAGGTCATTTCCTCTCTAACTGGGACGTTTTATAAAGAATATGATGAGGTCATTTCCTCTCTAACTGGGACGTTTTATAAAGAATATGATGAGGTCATTTCCTCTAACTGGGACGTTTTATAAAGAATATGTCGAGGTCATTTCCTCTCTAACTGGGACGTTTTATAAAGAATATGACAAGGTCACTTCCTCTCTAACTGGGACGTTTTATAAAGACTATGACGAGGTCACTTCCTCTCTATCTGGGACGTTTTATAAAGACTATGACGAGGTCACTTCCTCTCTATCTGGGACGTTTTATAAAGAATATGTCGAGGTCATTTCCTCTCTAACTGGGACGTTTTATAAAGAATATGATGAGGTCATTTCCTCTCTAACTGGGACGTTTTATAAAGACTATGACGAGGTCATTTCCTGTCTAACTGGGATGTTTTATAAAGAATATGATGAGGTCATTTCCTCTCTAACTGGGAGGTTTTATAAAGAATATGTCGAGGTCATTTCCTCTCTAACTGGGACGTTTTATAAAGAATATGATGAGGTCATTTCCTCTCTAACTGGGACGTTTTATAAAGAATATGTCGAGGTCATTTCCTCTCTAACTGGGACGTTTTATAAAGAATATGATGAGGTCATTTCCTCTCTAACTGGGACGTTTTATAAAGAATATGTCGAGGTCATTTCCTCTCTAACTGGGACGTTTTATAAAGAATATGTCGAGGTCATTTCCTCTCTAACTGGGACGTTTTATAAAGAATATGATGAGGTCATTTCCTCTCTAACTGGGACGTTTTATAAAGAATATGTCGAGGTCATTTCCTCTCTAACTGGGACGTTATATAAAGAATATGATGAGGTCACTTCCTCTCTAACTGGGACGTTATATAAAGAATATGATGAGGTCATTTCCTCTCTAACTGGGACGTTTTATAAAGAATATGTTGAGGTCATTTCCTCTCTAACTGGGACGTTTTATAAAGAATTTGACGAGGTCACTTCCTCTCTAACTGGGACGTTTTATAAAGAATATGTCGAGGTCATTTCCTCTCTAACTGGGACGTTTTATAAAGAATATGATGAGGTCATTTCCTCTCTAACTGGGACGTTTTATTAAGAATATGTCGAGGTCATTTCCTCTCTAACTGGGACGTTTTATAAAGAATATGTCGAGGTCATTTCCTCTCTAACTGGGACGTTTTATAAAGACTATGACGAGGTCACTTCCTCTCTAACTGGGACGTTTTATAAAGAATATGTCGAGGTCATTTCCTCTCTAACTGGGACGTTTTATAAAGAATATGCAGATGTTCCACCAGAACCAGTTCCTTCCTGAGACTATTTAGTAAAGCTGACGTCGCTTAGCGCTGCCCAAGACGATTGTGATTGGTTTACAGAAATGCAGAGTTTACTCTCCTATCCCAGAATGCACCTGTGTTGTAGCAGCCAGACGTTACTCCAAAATGCGAGACTACTTACCATCTATGATTTCACAATGTGGAAGGTGGAGCTGACGGACAGCAGCCTCCTCTGAACACTTGATGTCGTACAGCAGCCCTGCAGCCATCCTGCCAGCTGATTGGAGGAGGCTCTCATCCCATTGGACAGTGCTGTACAGCAGCTCCGCCTCCTGAGCCGTAACAAACACCAGTCCAGTCAAAGCACACTGGAACACACCTGGACCAGGACACCTGAACCTGTCGGACACAGAAGGGCCAATCACTAACAAGCTCTCGCTCTGTGGGTCTGTTGGTTAAACCGTGCAGACACTCGCCGTTTACACGTGTTGTCACAGATTAAACAGTTGGGGACGAAGCTGCGGCTGCAGGAGTGTGAAGCATGTGAGTGTAAGCGTGAAGTGTAAGCAGTGGAAGGAGTTGAAGTTAAAGGTGAAGAGTGTGTGGAGGAGTCAGTGATGGGACAACCACCTCTCTCACGCCAGTCGGTTCCACCGGACCGCCGGTGGTTGGCCTACCGAGTTAATGCAGCCTTCGAATTACCAAGAACACAATTCTAAGATGAACGAGACATGAAGGCTGCTGGGAGCGGTTCAGAACTCAAACCTGCCGAGAACCGAGACGCCCGTCTGACTACACAGACTCTGTCACAGCCGGTCTGAGATTTCTGTTTGTCTGTTTGCTACCTGTGTCTCCTCCCCTGTGTGTGTGTGTGTGTGTGTGTGTGTGTGTGTGTGTGTGTGTGTGTGTGTGTGTGTGTGTGTGTGTGTGTGTGTGTGTGTGTGTGTGTGTGTGTGTGTGTGGTGTGTGTGTGTGTCTGTGTGTGGTGTATGTGTGTGTGTGTGGGTGTGTGTGTGTGTGTGTGTGTGTGTGTGTGTGTGGTGTCTGGTGTGTGTGTGTGTGTGTGTGTGTGGTGTGTGTGTGTGGTGTGTGGTGTGTGTGTGTTTGTGTGTGTGTGTGGTGTGTGTGTGTCTCTGTGTGTGTGTGTGTGTGTGTGTTGTGTGTGTGTGTGTGTGTGTGTGTGTGTGTCTCTGTGTGTGTGTGTGTGTGTGTGTGGTGTGTCTGTGTGTGTGTGTGTGTGTGTGTGTGTGTGTGTGTGTGTGTGTGTGTGTGTGTGTGTGTGTGTGTGTGTGTGTGCTCATCAACAGGCTCTACAGGTATTACCAGGCACACCTGACTCCCATGTACAATCACCCTCAGTAGAAACCGTCTCTCCACTGACTCAGCAGATTGTTCTCTTCAGACTCGCCCTGCAGTCACACACGCTCCAAAACAGAGCCACAGAGCGACCGGCTGCCGTTCATTTTCAACGGTAGCGGCCGTTTGCCAGCGACAAGCGACGAGCTCGCCGCTGTCACAAGCGAGGCGGGGCCGAACTAGACTGGAAGGCTATTTTATGCAAATGCTGAACGATGCGACAAAGATTGAGATTAAATAAAACCTTCGTACTTCGGTCCATTGCGTCTGCGTCTGAATCTGCTTCTGGGGTTCAAACTAAGAACAAACCGTAACAGATTTGAGCGGCTGCACGGTTACATCCGGTCTCGGCCAGTAGCAACATTCACTTCTCTAACATTTAACTTAACATAACTACCAAGATAACATGACGTGCATTTGTATGTGATGTACTTGAGCCATCGATAATGTGTGAACTGCCATGAACACAATCACCTAAGATGCACCAGAAACAAGACTCGGTTAATAACTCAAACTTGCCGAGAACCAAGACACCGTTTGATTACATTAGACTCGAGCGGTTGGACGGCTACATCCGGTCTCGGCCAGTAGCCTGGTGCGCGGTCTCCAATCTACAACTCTTCAACACAGTGCCGATCCTAACCTCCCTGGGGCCCTAAGCAAAATTCTGCTAAGGGGCCCTCTACCTGACCCGTGATGCCACACAGTCACACCTGACACTTCAGTGCTCCCAATACAATCCTCCCTCCTTTAAACAAAACAGTCAAAGAATAAATACAACAATATAGAACAGAATGAGGTTCAAACCAACAATATTTATTGAATAGAGTATTTTCTATAATATTAAGATAACAAGTGAATATTATTAAATAAGTGAATATTAATGTAAACATAAATAACAAGAAAATAATAAATGATAACCCTGAACTTTGGCTTTTGGGATTAACTTTGGTTCTCTCTACAGCCTGGGCATTTTCGGCATCTGTATGGGCACCACCAGACTATTTGGACTGTCTAGAATAAGTAGTAAATAGTACAATTTTTGTACAAGTGAACATGTAATTCCTGATATCAAAATAGACATTGGTAGATAAAAATTAACTAAGGGGCACTACTAGTAAAAATAATCAAGAATTCACATTGCAAATAGTAAAAAATCGAATTCTTGATATCAAAAATGCATAAACTGTTAATGAATAAAAGCTAAAATGGCTTGTCATAGCATGTTCAAGTTTTATTTATTTATTATGCATGTTGAAGCAATTCTTGATTTATGGTTATTATTTACTGAGGGATGTGCATCCATATTGACCAGTATGTCCAGCTAATCAACATTTTAAATTCAATATAGCTTATAAATCAATGTCAAATTGTCAAAACATTGCTTTCCATCTTGCATAATTAGTGCAGTTGTTTAGAGTTTTTAACTACACATTGTCTGAGACTAGATATTCAGTGTCTTAAATGTGTACTTTGATGAGGAGTGCCATCATTCACGCCCATATATTGTAGCCTACAGTCTGTCTTGTCTTCACATATATTTCTGCTTGAAAAATGCGCGTTTCATTTCGTGCACGCGCCTAACGCATGATAACACACCCGACGCGGTTATCTTTTCCGAGCTGCAGTAAACAAACACCGTTGCACTTTGTCGTTTATCAAACGTAATAAATAATTGTATTTTACTCTCACGTTTGTCAGGCACAAAGTCACAAAACACAGCCCTGGAAGTGACTGGCGTTAGCAGCTAGACCAGAGATGCACTGCCTGCCTGCCCAGCTAGGTTAGCAAGACCGAAAAAAAAACACAATAGAAATGCACATAAACATAACTTTACTTTGCTGACATCAAACTTGGAGAGGAGAGAACACAAGTTTACCTGATTGTTGTTCCCGCAATTCACTTTCATGGTGTTTTTTTTTCCTCTTTTCGTGACCAGAAGGATAGTTTCGCTTAATTTCGTCATGGATGTTGTAAACATTAATTGACGCGCTATGACATGAGGGGGAGGCGGGGCCTCGAGTAATTTGCGGGGCCCTACGCAGCTTGCGTAGTGAGCGTATAGGGCGGATCGGCTCTGCTTCAACAACTCTTTCGGTCCAATCGTGCTGCTCGGGGCTGAGGGTTACCCCCTAACCCTCGAGGTCGCCCATTTCCTGATTAATTCGACCACCACCCCAGTGGAGGCGCTAATGAGAAAAAACAGGAGCGAGTCGGTTCAATGGCGTTCGGCACTCGATTCCTTCCGGTTCAGTGACACAACTCGGGTCAATTAACCGGCTCCTCGGTCAGTTTGTCAACACTAGGAGGAGTTTCTGAAGCTGACGTGAAGTTCTGATGGAGAATACAGACGCCTTAAGAACTGAAAGGAGATGAACGGAAACCTTTAAGTGGTGAAAGCAGTTCACTCAGTTTAAGGTCGAAGTATTCTGCTTGTAATGATGAAGTTACCTGTATGAAGTCTGTCCACACTCAGTCAGCAGCTCAGGTGTGAAATGCATGTTGTCCTGAAATAAAAACAGAACAAAAAGAGTTGATCTCCACTTTCTGCTCTACGTGCTCTTTACTCTGCATCCATCACGTCACAACAGAAGAGCGAGGAGAAGGCAGAAGGAACGGGATGTATTAAACCCTGGCTGATAACAGTTGTTCCCATAGTGATACCAGTATCAGAAAAGCATCCCATACGGTCTACAAACCTGATATCGCTATCAGCGAGTATGCCAGTCCATGCACCGATCAAATACCAAGTAATTTAACCAGAAAACAATCTACTTTAAAGTACTTTTAAAGGAACACGCCGACTTATTGGGACTTTGTATTATTCAGCGTATTTTTTCTTTCCAAAGAGTTTACCAACAATGAGTCAATCCCATTCATACAGCATTAGTAGAAAACAGCTGTTAACACATATGATTATTTTTTAAGCGTACTGGTATCACATCAGTACTCGATAACAACAGACACGCTAGTTGAGGTACAGGAATCGGTACGAGGAAGGGAAACATGTTAAAGTTTGAGCTGACATTCGTGTCGGGAGCCTCTCTACACACAATCTGCTGCTCCAACGTCTCTGGATCATCAGGACTCGGCTGAACTTCTCTTCTGTCCTCAGACACGTCGAGGTCGGTCTCGGACGTGGACGGACCTGCTGCAGAGAAGAAGACACAGCTGACGTCAAACTCCCTTCTGGAAATCCAACAAGAGACATTTGAAGCTGTGGTGAAGAGGTCTCTGAACAAACTGTTGTCCAGAGGTGGATAACCCTGATAACCCTGATAACTGGTTGTATGTCAGTTAGCCTAATAGCTGGTGTGACCTGCACTGAGAGATGATCTTATGAAAAGTACCCAATGCCAATCTCTATGTATGGTGAAGGGTATGTGATGATGTACCCCATGTTAATCCGTAGGTATGGTGAAGGGTATGTGATGATGTACCCCATGTTAATCTGTAGGTATGGTGAAGGGTATGTGATGATGTAACCCATGTTAATCTGTAGGTATGGTGAAGGGTATGTGATGATGTACCCCATGTTAATCCATAGGTATGGTGAAGGGTATGTGATGATGTACCCCATGCCAATCTGTAGGTATGGTGAAGGGTATGTGATGAAGTACAACAAGCCAATCTGTAGGTATGGTGAAGAGTATGTGATGATGTACCCCATGCCAATCTGAAGGTATGGTGAAGAGTATGTGATGATGTACCCCATGCCAATCTGAAGGTATGGTGAAGGGTATGTGATGAAGTACCCCATGCCAATCTGTAGGTATGGTGAAGGGTATGTGATGATGTACCCCATGCCAATCTGTAGGTATGGTGAAGGGTATGTGATGATGTGCGGGCCAAGGGAACTTTATCAGGATGCATAGTATCCTGGATCCATCTAATAACTGGCTGCTGCCTCTATGGTAATTTAACATAGGGGTGTACTGACTTATGCCCCCTGTATTTTAAGGAAGAACATTTATTTCTTTACGATACATTATTCATTCACAAAGAAAACTGGTGTCATCAAAGGTTGGATTTTTCTTCTTTTTGTTAATTAAGGCATTAAGATCAATTGTATTCCTCTTTTTAGTCAACTTTAGCACGGTTCATAAACTTATGAGCAGCACTGTATTTACTCACTGGCTTTGTGTCTGTCAGCTGCAGCCGTGCATTCTGGTCCAGTAACCCTGAAGAGATAAACACAAACACAGCAGTTATTCTCCGACGTAAGTCTTAAAGTCTCACCCATTATCAAGGTGCTGCTGATGTAATGAAGTGATTCAACCCTCTGAGGTCTAAGGGCATTTTCACACATCTTCTTAAATTTACCTTTTTAACCCTTGTGTTGTCGTCCCTGTCAATCTGCAACTTTGTCTTTTTGACACTTTTGTCACTTTTTTCGAAGTTTCTATCAATATTTTTCTGCTTTTTTGACATGTTTTTTAAGCATTTCCCATGTTTAGATTATCCCAACTTTTTCTTGATAGCATTTTTTTCCAACCTTTTTCAACGTTCTATTGTCAATTTTTCGTTACATGCTATAACATTTAATAAAACACCCAAATTCAATGAAAGTAGTGAACTGATAATTTATTTAACTTGTGAAGAGTGTTGTAGGGAAACATCCACGTTATTTTCTTTTGAAATTCGGTTGAAAAAAACCCAAATTTCTGATATAGAAACTTTTTGAAAATGGGTCAGATTAGTCCCGAGGACAACAGGAGGGTTCAGGTGTTTCAGGTATTTGCATATAACTGATCCTTGTGTGTTTTATATCAAAAGGTTGAGAACAAACTCAGCTATCCATAAAGTGCTGCCCACATCTTTTCTAGAGCGATGTGTGAAGAGATAATGTGGCACTAAAGCTGAAACGTTGATGGCCTTTTGAAATTCCTCAAATCTCTTTTGAAAACAAACAGTAACTTATGATGTGTTGTACGAGTTGCTTCGTGCTTGAAATGAGTTTATAAGTCTTATGCCTCTATGGTGAGGCATTATACCCTTATGGTTATATCTTAAGGTTACATATGATTAACTAAGTAAAAATGTTTGAAATTAAATTTTGTAATATCCCTTTTGGAGTTGGAGTTTTCTCAAACATCATCTGGATGCGCCGGTGCGTCTTTTGTCCTCAGAGAGTTGAAGGTCCCATGGCATGCTACTTTGTGGATGCTTTTATATAGACCTCAGTGGTCCCCTAATACTGTATCTGAAGTCTCTTTTATATAGAACTCAGTGGTCCCCTAATACTGTATCTGAAGTCTCTTTTATATAGGCCTCAGTGGTCCCCTAATACTGTATCTGAAGTCTCTTTTATATAGACCTCAGTGGTCCCTTAATACTGTATCTGAAGTCTCTTTTATATAGACCTTAGTGGTCCCCTAATACTGTATCTGAAGTCTCTTTTATATAGGCCTTAGTGGTCCCCTAATACTGTATCTGAAGTCTCTTTTATATAGACCTTAGTGGTCCCCTAATACTGTATCTGAAGTCTCTTTTATATAGGCCTCAGTGGTCCCTTAATACTGTATCTGAAGTCTCTTTTATATAGACCTTAGTGGTCCCCTAATACTGTATCTGAAGTCTCTTTTATATAGGCCTTAGTGGTCCCCTAATACTGTATCTGAAATCTCTTTTATATAGACCTTAGTGGTCCCCTAATACTGTATATGAAGTCTCTTATATATAGACCTCAGTGGTCCCTAATAATGTATCTGAAAAAAAAACCTCATACAGTGACATTTTCATGTCATGGGACCTTTAGTTATCGCTATAAGGTACTTCATTGCATTTCATTTCTTTATGTAAACAATTCCAGTCCGCTTACAGTGAAAACAGTATCTTACTTTGTGTCTGAGGGTCCAGGTTCATTACTGAAGCATGGAGGATGTTTAGACTGGTCACTCAGTCCAGATCCTGCAGAATCTGGTCTGTCCTGTTCCTCCAAATCACTCATCTTCCGGACTCCAGTCAATGTGGCGGGTGAACCTTTAACACTGAAGAACAGAGAAATAAATACACCGGTACATTTCAGACACACTAACGTCAAACTAACGTCTGATTTGAACCCAAAACCTCCATCTTTTTATCAACTTAACTTGTAGTTTTGGTGTCTAAACCTAACCAGACTGGGACCGTTTCACAACGTTAACCACGTGTTTAAAACCGTGACCGTTACCTTCTCTGGTTTAGATGTGAGGATGTATTTCTTTCCACTACTAGGGGGCCCTAATTTATGAAACATTGCTGTGGGTCTTATGAGAGGGAGGTGGGAGACAAACCATCCATATCCTCGGAGGGTCTGGAGGAGTGGTTGAGTCTAAAATACCACCTGAAAACAACAAATGGGCTCACCAGCATGTCCTGACTCAAACCCTCTACTTACTCCAGAGTCTCCAGTCTACAATTTGGACTCTCCATAAGATCACACAGCAGCTTAACTCCTGGACCCAGTAGACTGTAGTTGTTACTCAGGTCCAGCTCTCTCAGATGGGAGGGGTTGAACTGCAGTGCTGAGGCCAGAGAAGTACAGCCGTCATCTGTGATCTTACAGTCCTTTAACCTGCAAAGAAGAGGATTTTATCAAACCATCACTGTCCCGTGATAACTTGCAGGAATTGTGGACCGGGATGCATGATGAACCTATGTCAGATTGCAGGGATCCAAGTTTCATTCAGCCTGAGATTATTTGTGGGAGGGTATTTCTGGGAGATGGTCAATCCTCAGTGGGATGGATAAGCACATAAAAAGCTGGGTCCAGACAGTTTAATGATAGCCAGATAGATTATTTAAAGAGGATGGAAGAATGAAGGGGTGCCGTCAATCCAGGAGTGGGATTGTGAGATGGCTAGGGGGCGCGGTTTAAAAAAATGTCAAAAAATGATTTATGATATATGATATATTGAATTGATATATAACTGATATATATGAATGATATATTTGAAAATGGGGAAAGTACTGGAGTTGTCTGGAGGGCTCCTAAGAAGCTTTGTTTTGGGGAAAGACAAGTATGAGTGGGCTTATGGTGTTGGCATTTTATACATATGTTAATTTGGTTTCTAGTGTGTCAATTTTGTTATTATGCTGTTGCATGGTCTTGAATATTGTAGTTGATGTGTCATCTTTTCACTGGCTTTCAGACTCTGCTCAGCGGATAGAAGATATTCTGTACCTCAGAGTCTCCAGCCTGAAATGTGGACTCTTCACAACATCACACAGCCGCTTCACTCCTAAATCCTGCAGCATGTTAAAGCTCAGCTCCAGCTCTCTCAGATGGGAGGGGTTGAAATTCAGAGCTGAGGCTAGATAAAGACAACTTCCTTCCGTCAGAAGACAGCAAATCAACCTGCAGAGAGGAATTGTTTTAATGGTAATGTTTTTTTCTGGCAAACACATGAAACAAAGCTCTTGTTCCTGCTGTCAGGAGGTTGGCATCACATTTTCTACGGTGCATGTGTGGAACGTGTCTGTGCTGATTGTACAGAAGGTCCTCAGCTGTCAGAGTCTGTCCTCTGTGACGGCAGGCTTTTCATGTTACCTTTAAATCTAGCCATATGCATGAATGCCATGTTTCCACCTTAACTCGACTTGACTTTTGGTTCCAGCTGCTTTTATCTTTGTCATTTTCCATTGTGGATATAGTCTGCTCGGTATAAACTGGATTCTCAGCTGACATGCCATGTTAAACTGCCATGACAATCTTCAACGTAACACCTGCTGGATTCTTTCATCAGCAACCAAAGATAAGAATTGTTTATCTGCACAGATGTATTTCGAAGTTTTGCAGGCTGCTTTTAAAAAGAAATCTGAGTAAAGTGAATAAAAACATTGCAGTTGCTACTGACGGTAGCATGACTATTTCAAAAGATGTCTTGTGTAATGCTAGTGACAATTCTCTGACCAATGTATGTATCGGCTCATTTGAAACATCGATCGAGGTGGTATCCACAAGTTTTGACAGTGGAATACCAAAACAGAGCAATTCGAGTCTAGAAGATGTGTCGTACCTCAGAGTCTCTAGTCTGCAGTGTGAACTCTGCAGTCCAGCAGATAGAAGCTTCACTCCTGAATCCTGCACCTTGTTGTAGCTCAGGTCCAGCTCTCTCAGATGGGAGGGGTCGGACTTCAGAGCTGAGGCCAGAGAAGTACAGCAGCTTCCCGGTAGTTCACAGTGATTTAGTCTGTAATTACAAGATAAACACTCAGGTTTCAGCCATGATTCCATGTAAGCCTGTCACATAATTCTATTATGGCAGGTCAATTCAGAGTTCAGGGTAATGGCTGAAAAGTGTCCTCTGGTTTTAAGACCTAACTTGGGAATTATGAATACGAACATACCAGAGGATCTCAGGCTGCTTGTATGGCGAAACAAGTCAGTAAAAAAGCTTGACCATTCCTGGTGTATTTTGCAGATATTCAACATCTCCAGTGTTTTCAGTTAAAGCCATGTTGTAGTTAAATGTAATTACTTGTATTCTTCATGGAGGAAATAAGAAGACCCTTGTCAAGACATGACATCAACAACATCAAAAAACAGTAAGTAGACTGACCTCAGAGTCTTCAGTCTACAGTGTGGACTCTCCAGAAATTCACACAGAAGCTTCACTCCTGAATCCTGAAGCTCGCAGTTGTGACTCAGGTCCAGCTCTCTCAGATGGGAGGGGTTTGCCTTAGGGGTTAGAGCTGAGGCCAGAGAAGCACAGCTGACCTCTGACAAACCGCAGTCACTCAATCTGAATAAAAAGGAAACATTTAGCAAAATCAAAAGTCATAGTCCAATTTAATTGCATAACAACATTAATGCTGTCAACACATCTGGTACCATACTTCTGTTCTTCACAATAAAATGTTTCATGCTTCAACAACTCCAAATGATGCAGTGAAAGCTCTTTGATTTCCACTCTGAATGTAAAGTTATACCGCCAGCTAAGCGTTGCCCAAATTTGTGTTTGTTACTGACACAAAGTCTCCTTTGGTCTCAATCAGACGGAGGGGGCTTTCCAATTCCAGTCATCCCATCCATGGAGAGATTTGATAGTTTGGATAACATGTTGATGTCGATTTTCAGCATGCAGGTAAAACCACTTTTTGGTTAGGGAAAGATCGTGGATTGGGTTTTAAAAATGTACATTTAAGTGACATGCGGGACAAGAACAGGACATGGGCCCTGGTCTCTTGGGTCAAAGTCCAACCTGCCCCCCTTACGAGGAGTTCAGTCTTTCATACTACTCCCTTCTGTTGTCTCTCTTCATACTGTCATGATGTCATTGACGAGTTAGGAAAAGGAACGGTTTGATTTACATGCAGTTAACTTCTCTCCTGTTACTGTGTCCATTATGTTCGGTGTGAGCCAACCATAACAGATGGGATTGTACTACAGTTATCACGACAACAAAATGGTATGTTTAATATGGCAATCTCGGAGGTACAGTAACTAACAGTAGCCTAAATATACAGGTTTTTTTGGGTTCAGCTTTTGTGTAAGACATCATCATATTTGTCTATTTAAATCACACTAAATTACATGATGTGGATCACTAAAAGAGCTAATTAAGTGGTATCTGACCCGAGAGTCTCCAGAGTAAATTGTGAACTCTGCAGTCCAGCCGACAGCTGCTCCACTCCTGAATCCTGCAGGTTGTTTCTGCTCAGGTCCAGCTCTCTCAGATGGGAGGGGTTGACCTTTAGAACTGAGACCAGAGAAGCACAGCTGATCTCTGTCAGTCCAGAATTGGCAAGTCTGTCAATAAAGAGATAATACTTAAATCAGAGAGATTCTTCCCACCACCTTCTACAACACAAACATAACATATTAAGACGAAAATCTTAGACACAAAACCCCTTTTGTTGTTTTTGTTCCTCTTTATGAAAACAAAGATTTCTGCAAGATTAATTTCTTCACATTTTGCACAAAAATATGTTATTAAATGTCTGATTGTGATTATTTCATAACATAAGTTTGCTAAGATGAAGAGTAAACAGACACTCTAAAAAGTTTTTGTTGCACAACATCAAGCAACATATACCAAAGACTTTGGGAACCCACTAAAGCTGATGCCAGAGTATTGGTTCTCCATGTCTCCATCAAGACTGCATCACAAAATAAAGTTGTTGGGGGTGTTCTGTAGTCTGGCTGTCAGCAGACGAAGCTCAATAGATTTAAGATTGAACATCAGTCTGGGGAGTCTGTTCTGTATTCTCTCTGCACAAGAGGCGGGACCAACGGGCATAGTTCACATGACTCTGTACGCAATTGGATAGTCCTTCAACCAATCAGAGCAACGATCTGGGTGACGTAGCAGCGACAGCGGCATCAACGGGTTGCTGCGCTTCGGTGGCCGCCATGTTGAATGTAAACAAGAATCTGCTTGGTTGCTTCTCTATCGTCATCATGTTAAACCAGCCAATAGCGCGGCAGGTGGATAAGCCAGTTTGTGATTGGTTCCTGCAAATTTGTAATAGAAGCAGTAGCTCCAGGGAGAAATCAAATCACCGGCAGATCGGGCTGGGTTTACCCAGTCTAGATGTTATGGACTCTGTATGCCAGGTCAAGCCAATATTCAACATCTTGGAGCAGCTATTAAAGGGGAGTAGAGCAACACTTTACAAACGTCAACCAGCTTATCAAGTCTCTGTACAAGGAAAATTGCCCCCCCCCCCCCCCCCCCCGCCCCCTTGTGATAGATCTGTTAGACAAACTGGGGGAACATTTCTAAGCCAAAGAATGTGAAAGGAGAAGATGAATGCCTTAATAATCATTTTCAGTTTTTGCGTCATGTTAAAATGTTTGGTCAACATTCTATCTACAAGAGCAAAAGACAGTAAGTGAACTGACGAAAGTGACTCCAGTCTACAGTGTGGACTCTCAAGTCCAGCAGACAACAGCTTCACTCCTGAGTCCTGCAGCTTGCTTCCTCTCAGGTCCAGCTCTCTCAGATGGGAGGGGTTGGACTTCAGAGCTGAAGCCACAACTTCATAGTGAGTCTTTGATAGCCAACATTCACGAAGTCTGGAAGTACACAATTGATGTAAAGTCAGTGATTTAAAAACCATAATAAATACAAATTGCACTGAAAGACACTCAATGCATACTAGCACTAACAATAGCAAACAATGTTCCAAAACATCTGGTCATAACCAGAATATTTATGTCATATTGTGAGCTATTACAAAAAACAAGGAGAGAACAATACACAATGGCAAACAGTATATAAACACAGTTGTGTAAAAAGTGTTTAAAAGTCAGATTTTTAAATAGCATTGCTTGCTGTAACAACTCAAGAATATATTTAGCCAATTATAATTGTATTTGTAGGTAGTTGTGATTTATTTCACAGTCCTGTAAATTCAATATTTCTGATACACAATCACAGTGAGTTTTAACCCTTTATGGATCATCGGGATGACGTCTGATTGGCCACCTGCCACGTTTAAATTTCAATCATTTCATTCTCCCTTGTGGGGGGAGGGGCTTAGAGACCGTTTTGGGCTTTAGCAGAAAGGAGGAGGGACTGAGAAGTTGAGAAATATTTTGGCTCTTTAGTCCTGGATCTTCACAATCCTACCTACAGCACCTTTAAATGTGTGTTCAGGAATTTTCTTTCTTTGGAAATGGATCATTGGGAGAATTAACTCCCTGCACCACAAAGGAGACAAAGCAAGTGGTGTGCGTGTTGCTTTATACGTGTTTCAGATGAATGAAATTCTAATTGTTTAAACTTCATCCAGAGATGGTTAGATTTCTGTTTCCTGATACATGCTGCCAGAAACTGTGACATAGTGTAAGTAGTTCTACAATAGTGTATAATGAAACTGTACTTACCGAGCCGTTCTGCAGTTCCTCACAGCTGGGATCAGTCTGAGTCGACCCTCCCATGATGTGTTGTACTTGTCCAGGTCCAACTCATCCAGAACCTCCTCTGACATCTGCAGCATGTAGGCCAGAGCTGAGCAGTGGATCACAGAGAGTTTCTTCTCTGATCTGTTCTCTGACTTCAGGAACTCTTGGATCTCCTGATGGACTGAGTGGTCGTTCATCTCCGTCAGACAGTGGAAGATGTTGATGCTTCTGTCAGGAGAGATCAACTTAGCATTCATTTCCTTCAGGTTATTGATGGCTCTCTGGATGATTTCTGGACTGTTGTCTGTCGGACCCAGCAGGCCTCCTAAGAGTCTCTGGTTGGACTCCAGAGAGAGGCCATGAAGGAAGCGGACAAACAGGTCCAGGTGGCCATTTTTACTTTCAAGGGATTTGTCCATGGCTTTCATCAGGAAGTCATTTAGAGATGGGTAATGGTCATCATCACTGTCATCATCATCATCGTCCTCATTGTCATCTTCATCATCATCTGTATTTTCCAGGAAGTCCTCCAGTACCTGTGTGTTCCTGTTGGTGTAACAGTGGAACAGGTAGACTGCAGCCAGAAACTCCTGAACGCTCAGATGAACGAAGCAGTAGACTGTTTTCTGGAAGATCACACTCTCTCTTTTGAAGATCTCTGAACAAACTCCTGAGTACAGCGAGGCCTCTGTGACATCCAGACCACAGCGCTCCAGGTCTTCTTGGTAGAACATGATGTTTCCTTTCTCCAGCTGTTCAAACGCCAGCCTCCCCAGCTTCAGAAGAACTTCCCTGTCAGCCTCCGTCAGCTCCTGTGGACTCGTCTCATGTCCCTCACCATACTTGTGCTTTTTCCTCTTTGTCTGAACCAGCAGGAAGTGTGAGTACATGTCAGTCAGGGTCTTGGGCAGCTCTCCTCTCTGGTCTGTAGTGAACATGTGGTCCAGAACTGTAGCAGTGATCCAGCAGAAGACTGGGATCAGACACATGATATGGAGGCTCCTGGATGTCTTGATGTGGGAGATGATTCTGCTGGACAGCTCTTCATCACTGACTCTCTTCCTGAAGTACTCCTCCTTCTGGTCGTCAGTGAAGCCTCGTACTTCTGTTACCCTGTCAACGCACGCAGGAGGGATCTGATTGGCTGCTGCAGGTCTGGACGTTATCCAGACGAGAGCCGAGGTAAGCAGCTTCCCCTGGATGAGGTTTGTCAACAGCACGTTGACTGATGACTTCTGTGTGACATCAGAAACAACCTCATCGTTGTTGAAATCCAGTGAAAGTCTGCTTTCATCCAGGCCGTCAAAGATGAAGAGAACTTTAGAGGCAGCGAGCTGCTCTGCTGTGACCTCCTGTAATGTTGGATGGAAAACACGGAGCAGCTCCAGAAGACTGAACTGCTCATCTTTGATCAAGTTCAGCTCCCTGAAGGAAAGAGGAACCACCAGATCCACATCTTGGTTTTCAGAACCCTCGGCCCAGTCCAGACAGAACTTCTGCACTGAGAAGGTTTTTCCAACGCCAGCGACGCCGATCATCATAACGACTCTGATGTCTTTCTGTTGGTCAGGTGAGGCTTTAAAGATGTCGCTGCACTTGATTGGAGAGTCATGGAGGGTCTCCATCTTGGAAGCTGTCTCGAGCTGCCTCACCTCATGTTGGGTATTAACTTCTTCACTCTGTTCGTCTCTGATGTAGACCGCAGTAAAGATCCTGTTGAGGAGGGTTCCACTTCCTGTTAGATCAGCACCTTCAGTCACACGTTCATATGTCTCCTTCACACTGATCTTATGGTTATCTGAAACCTTGTGCGGACCACTATCTGCTGAAAGAGAAGAAGACATTGGACATCAGATCTTACAGAGAATCTATATTTAAAAAACAAATAATGGAGGTTCTGTTCTGTTCTATGTTTGTATTTGATGTTTATAACAATCTGTAGACATTTTTATTGTTTGTAAACAGTGATGAAGTATTTTTGTGGGAGAAGCCTAACTGGTGGCAGAAAATGACAGACGCTGTGGTGATTAACTGGTTTTGTTATCACCAATCGCACGGTGCCTCTGCTAAATAGTCTCAGGAAGGAACTTGTTTTGGTGGAACATGTGTACGTTCAAAAGTAATTTTAGTCGTGCAACAGAAAACTCAGATTGGACAGATAGTCTAGCCAGCTGTCTGGATTTACCCTGCAGAGATCTGAGGAGCAGTTAACCAGAGTCCATGGGCGCCGATTTATGTTTTCCTCCATGGGTGCCCATGTTTGCATTTCAGAACCGTAGGAAATGGACAGCGGCCGACACGAACACACGTGCCTATTAACTGGATAATAAATACGTAAAGTCTTTCAACTCAGGACACTTCTGACAGATAGAGAGAGGACTGGAGATGAGAAGTTCAACTGACACGTAACCGCCATCAACTTCTCTGCACTGGTGGTGGACGTCGATGCGCTTGCATTATTAGGGCCCGAGCAGTGTAACTCCAAGGGACCTATTGTTTTTGTAGAGATTATTATTATTATTATTATTATTATTATTATTATTATTATTATTATTATTATTATTATTATTATTATTATTATTATTACGCGATGTCACACGCACTTTTGAGGGTCTTACCATGCTGGACAACTCACAAAAATTGGCACACTGTAGTAACTTGGCCTGGCCGTTGCCAGGGGGATCCATAGCGCCCCCTAATGTGCGCCTTAAATTACACAAAAGTAATAAGTTGATAAGTTAATATACCAACTTTTGAGGGAACATAGGTCTCATCTTGAAGTACATGGTGCTATTTTTAGAAAAAATTACAAAATTCTAAAATTTCTAAAATCTGGGTTTTCATGCGAATTTTTCATGTTACAAACACTTGTTTGGGGACTTTAGGATGCACGAAAACTCTCAAAATGTTGCAGCCATGTGCAGAATAGGAAACTCTTTCATCTCAATTCACATTTAGGCTTGGGAGTGGTATGGTTGCTCTATAGCGCACCCTAATTGGTTTTAGCACTTGTGCACATTTTTGACGCCCTCAATATAAACGAAAACTCACGAGAATCGGCGCCCACATAAACAGCTAGGAGCTTTGGCCCATATCTTAAAGTGGGCTCCATAGCGCCCCCTAATGCATGGAAGGTCTTAACCTGGACATAGTTGCTCCAATCTTCACCAGATTTAATACACATATTGCTCTAATCAATGCGGACATATTTCCCATTTACCTTAATTAGCTCCTGCTGGAAGGCGGCCATATTTACTTATGCATTTTTCATGTGTTTTATATTCTTTCGAACTCGTCCTAGGCCGTGACTTCAATCTTCTTGAATCTTTGCAAGTAGTATCTGTGGACCCGCATGACGAAAAGTCATTATTATATAACGCAACTTCCTGTCTAAACAGGATTATATGGGCAACAGTTATTTGGATTGCCCCGAAACTTGAATAAGTTGTTCCACATCGCTGGTTTAGCATCTGTGCCAAACATGGCAGAAATCGGCCATTAGATGGCGCTGTTTTAATTTTTTTAAATAAATCAGCAAAATATCGATATATGGGAAACCTACGTTGGATAACTACTCCTGGGGCGTGAGTCCAATTTCACTAATGAGGCATTTTCATCCGGGAGGCGCTGTGATTGGTGGAGAGGATATGGAGCAGGGGACTGACAGCGACATAACCAATCACAGTATGACAGACGCTCCACTTAGCACCAACCAATGTTTGATTTTAAATGAATGGAGCCGACTGGCGGTCTGGCGGTCGCGGGTCCTCTGTGTTTTCCGTGGGTGCTCCAGAGCTTGAGCACCCATATCGTATATCAGTATATATAGCACCTATGTCATAGTCCTCATAAATCCACCGGAGTTTAGAACACTAACACAAAGAAAGAGGAAGGGGACGGTCACCGGAACAATCACGGAAATGAAATCTATACAAATTAGGAGAAATCTTACTTTGTAGAATGCTGGTCTGACTGGCTATCTGCAGTCCGTCTGTGGTTCTGGATCTTTCTCCACACTGGGGACTGAAGGAGTCTCCTGATGAAGCAGACTGGTCCCAGTATGAGGCGATGCACTGTCTGCAGAACCAGTGACCACAGCTGGTAGAGACTGGATCCTTCAGGACGTCCTGACACAAAGCACAGCAAGATGGCTGCTCCTCCTGAGTCCTGTAGATGTTATGAAGACCATCAGGGCTTAAACAATGGAACATTTAGTTCCAAGTCGAGGGTGAAAAAGATGAAGCCTTCCACCTCTCCCCTGGACCCTTTCCCTACAGCACTCATCAAATCAAACCTGTCGGCTATTAGTCCTCTCATCACACAAATTATAAACCAGTCATTAAACTCTGGTCTAACGACTGGTCTTGTTCCACCCCCACTCAAAACTTATCAAACCTCTCCTGAAGAAACACAACCTTGACCCAGAATGCCTCTCCAACAATATATATATATATATATATATATATATATATATATATATATATATATATATATATTTATATTAATTGTTTTTTAACATAGTTTATTAAATTTTTTTATAACACTAAAGGATAATAAGAGCTGAAGTTTCCTGACGAAGCGTCTGGAGTGAGAAGGAGTTCACAGATAAAGTTCATCTTACTGACGAGTTTCAGCGAGAAACTCAAGAAAACTCCACACGGAGCTTCAATACTGTCAGCTGAACTGGTTAACTTCTCTTAAGAAATCTCACATTTGACAGTGGGAGTGATCGTGATCAGAGCTTCATCATCATCATCATCACCACCATCATCATCAACATCATCACCATCATCATCATCACCATCATCATCATCATCATCATCATCACCACCATCATCATCATCATCATCACCACCATCATCATCACCATCATCATCACCATTATCATCACCATTATCATCACCACCACCATCATCACCACCATCATCACCACCATCATCATCACCACCATCATCATCACCATTATCATCACCATTATCATCACCACCACCACCATCATCACCACCACCATCATCATCATCATCATCACCACCATCATCATCATCATCATCACCACCATCATCATCACCATTATCATCACCATTATCATCACCACCACCACCATCATCACCACCACCATCATCATCATCATCATCACCACCATCATCATCACCATCATCACCACCACCATCATCATCACCACCACCATCATCATCATCATCATCACCACCATCATCATCACCATCACCACCATCACCATCATCATCAGGGAGGAAGCGTACCGTCTGTTGGGAGACTGCTCCCTGAAGAACGGAGGAGAATCTTTGGACCAGTCGCTCTTCACAGACAGACGGCTGCAGGACGAAGATCTGGAGACAACAAGACACGTTTACTGTTACCAGGGGTCAGACAGACAGACAGACAGACAGACAGACAGGCAGGCAGACAGACAGAGAGAGAGACAGACAGGCAGGCAGACAGACAGACAGACAGACAGACAGACAGACAGACAGACAGGCAGGCAGGCAGACAGACAGACAGACAGACAGACAGGCAGACAGACAGACAGACAGGCAGGCAGGCAGACAGACAGACAGACAGACAGACAGACAGGCAGGCAGACAGACAGACAGGCAGACAGGCAGACAGACAGACAGGCAGGCAGACAGACAGGCAGGGAGACAGACAGACAGACAGACAGACAGACAGACAGACAGACAGACAGACAGACAGACAGACAGACAGACAGGCAGACAGAGAGACAGGCAGACAGGCTGACAGACAGACAGGCAGAGAGACAGGCAGACAGACAGACAGACAGACAGACAGGCAGACAGGCAGACAGGCAGACAGACAGGCAGACAGACAGACAGACAGACAGACAGGCAGGCAGGCAGACAGACAGACAGGCAGACAGACAGACAGACAGGCAGTTCTTGCGCCTGGTTTTAAGTGTTTTGTCCTGCGGGGGCCACCGTACCGTTCTGATGGAGCCGAGACTGTTTCGGGGCCAGAGCAGGAACCCCGGACCACATCTTCAGCCGGGGGTTCAGTCTCCTTCAGGTACTCCACTAACGTGGTGCTTCTCTGTGGCCTCGGTGTGAATTTCTCTCTGCACACGGGACAGCTGGACGCCGTCCCACCGCCGTCTGAGTCCCGGGGGTCTCTAACACGGACGCCGCAGACGCTGTGACCACAGGGAGGAGTCACCGGCTCCTCCAGGAGCTCCGGACACGCCGGGCACGCCGGACAGGACGACTTCTCTCCGTCCAGCCTAGACATCTTCCTCAGAGACGGAGACGCCGTCTGTCAGCTGATCTGTAGAACACCACAAAGGGAGAAGAATGTGATTCTACGGTCCACGCCAACACACAGGTATTAGGTACAGGTAGGACCATCGATCAGACTCACCTGTTGGCTCATACCTACACCAGGACCCCTCGACTGAGGGAGGGAGGGAGCAGGGACCCCCTACTACGTGTATAGTATAATATGAAGTTACAGAAGCCTTCACACCTTTCTTGCTTAGAATCCTAATCTATTAAAATAATTGTTGTAATAATTCATGATTTTATAAATAAGGTTTTAATGTTAAACACACCCGTGGCCCAGTGACTCCCTAGGATGACCTGTATCTGTGGGGGGGCTCTACCTCACACACACACACACACACACACACACACACACACATATACTGTGGCATCACAAGGGGACGTGTGGTAGAGGGACGCTATGTTCCTCTACAGGAATGGCTTCCCCGGTCCAAGATGGCCGCCACGCAAACTACAGCTCCCAACATGCACTGCACAGACAGGTGCAAATGCCTGAGTCCTTTGATTGAAGCAGGTGCTCATGAACAGAGGAAACAAAAGGGAGCTGTGGCAGAGAGCAGGGGAGGGTTTTTGTTTCTTGGAAAGATACAGACATTAGGCTCGTTCAAGATGATCTGGCTCATCTCGAACGAGCCTATTAGATAAGAAAACCTAAGTTTCAGTGAGAAGAGATTTTGTGGTCTCCCTGTAAGTTCATTTAAGTTGGCTGTTTTTCATTGGACTATTGTGTTGGAAAAAGGGACTGATCCACCATAAAGGACCTTTATTGCTAACAACTGGCCTGGCTGTTCTCTGCCCTACCCCACCTGCTGCTATGAGAAACCTCTCATGACCTCACAGTACACACACACACACACACACACACACACACACACACACACACACACACACACACACACACACACACACACACACACACACACACACACACACACACACACACACACACACACACACAGACACAAAGTGAAGCAACATAAAAGTCTGAAAGAAGACATTTATCGGAGCACATGGTACGACCCAGATGACATGGAGCACATGGTACGACCCAGACGACACGATGCAACATGGACATGATATCATTAGTACCAAAACTGACAATAATAAGAGAACTGAAGAAGAAACACTGACCTGCTGCTGCAGGAGCTTCTTTCCCTCTTTCTGTCTTTCTTTCTGTCTTTCTTTCTTTCTTTCTGTTTTTCTTTCTTTTTGTTTTTCTTTCTTTTTGTTTTTCTGCAGATCTGTGTCTCTGTGACGACCAGATTCAGAGGAAACACGTTTAGACAGGAAGTGGAGGAGGAGGAGGAGGAGTGGAGAGAGACAGAAAGAGAGAGAGAGAGAGAGAGAGAGAGAGAGAGAGAGAGAGAGACAGAGAGAGAGAGAGACAGAGAGAGAGCGAGAGAGAGAGAAAGCGAGAGTGTGTTAGCAGCTGTCAGCCAGCAGAGGGCAGCAGCCACTTTGGGATGTTTTTCCTTCATTGACAGATGGCCTAATACACACACACACACACACACACACACACACACACACACACACACACACACACACACACACACACACACACACACACACACACTTGGGCGGAGTGATATGCTGCAGCTCTGCAGCATATCACTCCGCCCAAGTAGCACTGCTTCCCTTTCTGAGAATATAGTTCCCAGTTTATATACAGTTAGAAGATGGCTGTGTGTCATGTGACCTTGTTATTTGTACACGCTGTGACTACAAATCACAACATGGAAATAGAAACATGTTGGTGTTATTTTGGCACTTACTCGGAGCAGTAGGCTAGATGGAGCCGTTACCTCCAGGATCTGGTCTAAGCTAGGCTAGATGGAGCCGTTACCTCCAGGATCTGGTCTAAGCTACGCTAGATGGAGCCGTTACCTCCAGGATCTGGTCTAAGCTAGGCTAGATGGAGCCGGTTACCTCCAGGATCTGTGCTAAGCTAGGCTAGATGGAGCCGGTTACCTCCAGGATCTGTGCTAAGCTAGGCTAGATGGAGCCGGTTACCTCCAGGATCTGGTCTAAGCTAGGCTAGATGGAGCCGGTTACCTCCAGGATCTGTGCTAAGCTAGGCTAGATGGAGCCGGTTACCTCCAGGATCTGGTCTAAGCTAGGCTAGATGGAGCCGGTTACCTCCAGGATCTGTGCTAAGCTAGGCTAGATGGAGCCGGTTACCTCCAGGATCTGTGCTAAGCTAGGCTAGATGGAGCCGGTTACCTCCAGGATCTGGTCTAAGCTAGGCTAGATGGAGCCGGTTACCTCCAGGATCTGTGCTAAGCTAGGCTAGATGGAGCCGGTTACCTCCAGGATCTGGTCTAAGCTAGGCTTAGCACAGATGAGAAGGGTCTGTATCGACTCGTCTAACTCGGGGTTACGGTGAATAAACTGATGTCCCAATAAGTCGGCGTGTTCCTTTAAATTAACGGTAACTATTTCCAAGGCCTTCAGCTGGAGGACTGCTCTGGTAATGGACATCCCATAATCACACGCTCCTGTCAACTGGCAAAACGGTTAATTTCATGCTCTAAATCACACATTGAAAACTCTAAAACTGTAATCTTTAAAACACAAGAGTTCACTAACACGTTATCATGTCTAAAACATGTAAATGAACAGCTGAGAGGGTAAAAGACGACAACACCATAACAGAACGTCTACAACACATTTAAAGAAGAGATTCAGCGAGCCTCTTACTGCAGTACTTGAGTAATGTACTCAGTTACTCTGCAGCGCGGCGGATACTTCCTGTATGAACAATAATGTGAGACATGAAGAAGAGGAAGATGAAGGTCTGAGTGTCTGAGTGATTTTAGAAACGTTAAATCAGAGGAAACAGCTGCTGCCCTCCGACTCTTCACCTCCATTACTCTGCTGCTTTCATCCTTTCATCTCTTAGGGGGGGAGGGGGGGGGGTTGGGGGGGGGGGGGGGGGGGGGGTATGAAGTGGAGGTGTACAGGAACACATTCATATCAGGTACTGGAGGAACTAAACAACGACCAGAAAGACAGAACGTTGTCTCTGCTGAGCCAGACTCATCCAGAGAACAGGGGAGATCACGTCTTCATCACGTCTTCATCTCGTCTTCATCTCGTCTTCATCACGTCTTCATCACGTCTTCATCTCGTCTTCATCACGTCTTCATCACGTCTTCAT
>JALJEH010000039.1:59566-62066 GCA_023631565.1 Gymnocephalus cernua | reverse complement strand
AGACAATCACAAAAGGCGGGAAAACCAAAAGACAGGAAGTAAAACAAGAACACAAAAGGGAACAGAGAGACTTCAAAATAAAACAGGAAATGGGAAAACCAACAGAAAACATGAAACCAACTAAACAAGGAAAGACAAAGACTAGGCGCGACACACGGGTTATACTGCCACTTTAACCCGGGTTATACTGCCTCTTTAACCCGGGTTATACTGCCTCTTTAACCCCGGGTTATACTGCCTCTTTAACCCGGGTTATACTGCCACTTTAACCCGGGTTATACTGCCTCTTTAACCCGGGTTATACTGCGTCATGTCTTGTGTGCGAGGTGTGTTTAAGGCGTCCATGTTGAGAGAAAGTGATGGATGTGTTTCTGTGTTTACAGCTAACAGGGACAGGTGAGCAGCCAGGTGTGTGTCACGCTCTCAGGTTACCTGTCTCTGTCTCTGTGTGTGTGTGTGTGTGTGTGTGTGTGTGTGTGTGTGTGTGTGTGTGTGTGTGTGTGTGTGTGTGTGTGTGTGTGTGTGTGTGTGAGTGAGTGTGTGTGCGTGCGTGCGTGCGTGCATGTGTGTGTGCGTGAGTGTCTGTGTGTGTGTCTGTGTGTGTGTGTGTGGTGTGTGTGTGAGTGAGTGTGTGTGCGTGAGTGTCTGAGTGTGTGTGTGTGTGTGTGTGTGTGTGTGTGTGTGTGTGTGTGCGTGAGTGTGTGTGTGGTGTGTGTGTGTGTGTGTGTGTGTGTGTGTGTGTGTGTGTGTGTGTGTGTGTGTGCGTGAGTGTGTGTGTGTGTGTGTGTGCGTGTGTGTGTTTGTTGTGTGTTTTCACCGGCTCGTTAACTTCAACAGTACAAACACACACAGTCAGCTGATACGACTGATACGTTTCTTTCAGACTCGTCCGAATATATTATTATTATTATGAAGGACAGACGCTGCAGGATACAAACATTATCTTGTAGTTTATATACACAGTGTATATATTATTATATATATATAGTCCCCCTGTATATAACGGCGAGGAAAATTCCTTTGTTTGTGTTGTTGACTGAAGACATTTAGGTTAAAGATCAGAATGTCAGATTGTATTTCCTGGTATTTACATCTGGAAGATTTGAACTACTCAGAACATCTCACCGTTTATATCAGACCACAGTATCACTGGAACAGATCATCTTAAATAACATTTAATATTTGGTGGAATAACAGCCTCAAGCCTGCAACCATCGACATCACCACCGTACAGCTCGTCGACTTCCTCCTGATGACTTTCATTTCTCCGTAAAGAGACAAACTGTTTCTGTACCCGTCTGAACCCTGTGGAGCCTGACCCATGAAGAAACAGACAGAAAATTATATTATTTTTTTGGAGTTGAGATGTTTATTAAACCTTTTAACAAAATCCCCCCAAAAACCTTTTGCCATATGATTTTGTTTATGATATATCTTTTGTATCATGTTTGATAAATTGGGTGTTTTGGACGTTTCACTCACAACAATCTTCATTTTAGGTACAAAAAATTGTTGTTTTTGGGACCTCAACTTCCATGCTTGTATGGGCTACACCTTCATCTTGATAGTCTTCCTCATCACTGCTCTCTGAACTTCCATTATCATGCATGGCCTTAGGATTCCATTCCTCCTCCTCCTCCTCCTCCTCCTCCTCCTCCTCCTCCTCCTCCTCCTCCTCCTCCTCCTCCTCCTCCCCTAACTGCTCCATGTCACTTGAGTTGCCGTCTACTATCACGCTCACTGTACTTTCTTTGTCTGTCTTCTTCCTCTAGTCCTTTTGACAGCTAAAGATACACATTGGTCGATATAGCATAGCGATTATGTTATTGTTGTTGTAAAAATACCCAAAATGTTTAAAATTGTGGGTATTTACAATTTTAAAATGGCATTTTAGTCATTAATTACTTTAATTAAAATCATCAAAATAGTGTGGGATTGTATTGTGGTAGACATGATGTACAACCCCAAATCAGAAAAAGTTGGGACAGTATGGAAAAACACAAATAAAAAAAGAAAGTAGTGATTTCTAAATGTACTTTGACTTGTATTTCATTGCAGACAATACAACAGCACATAATTTAATGTGTTCCTCATGATTTTTATTGTTTTTGTTTCAAAAAAACAATAATCCTATTTTGGTTCTTGCCACAGACATTTCAAAAAAGTAGGAACAGTAAAGCATTTACCACTTTGTAATGTTGCCATTCCTTTTCACAACACTTAAAAGACGTTTAGGACTGAAGACACCAAGTGATGAAGTGTTTCAGGTGGAATTTTGTCCCATTCTTGCTGCAAACAAGTCTTAAGGTGGGCAACAGTACGGGGCCTTCGTTGTCGCATTTTGCGCTTCAAAATGCGCCACACATTCTCTATTGGAGACAGGTCCGGGACTGCAGGCAGGCCAGTCAAGTACCCGTATCCTCTTCCTCCGCAGCCAGGACTTGGTAATGTGTGCAGAATGTGGTTTTGCATTATCTTGTTGAAATATGCATGGACATCC